>JAVJAQ010002235.1:0-212564 GCA_032362365.1 Zygogramma bicolorata | reverse complement strand
ATCTTGCTATGGTAAACAATTGAGTGATAGATTGATAGTTGTATCTGCGAATAGAATAATCGCAATAACAGGTAGAATTCATGTTGGGTAAATGCTTTTTATTCAGTTATACCATTTTCACTATAACGATTTTGATAACGGTAATCAGCCATAACAATTTAGTTTTGAAAATGAATTGTACTGAATGGCATCAGCTTCCCACTGAAGATTTACAATTCCATAAGCTGGCAGAAAATCCGGAATTTGTGATCATCCATATTATTTTTCAACGTGTCTGTTATACAGGATACCCAGGAAGCCGTTTGTTCCGAACTTGGGCGATATTAAATGATGATCTTTTCTTGTGAATGATACCTACTTCCCCTTGTAAGCGTCTGAGACTGACGAACGTATCTTATCAATTTCTTGATTTGTTACTCATTCTATAATTATAATTCATTTTCATCATAAGTTGATGATAATCAGGCATGAAGTTTTGAAAAACATGACAAATTTGTGAAAATCTAGATATAATTCTCGAGTCGACGCCATTTAGTATTATTTTCTTTAATAATTATTGATATTGAGCATCTTTATAATGAAAACTACGTGATGAATCATCCTGATAGAACCTGTAAATTCAGCTAACCAATTCAGTCAACGTTGATAATAATGTTCAGAATATGACATAATATTATTTGGGATACCTGGATCATCTGCCGATAATCAAGAATTAAAAAATTCACAAAGGTCCCACAGGAGAAACTGTCTGTTTGCAGCTTGCATCTTGAAGCGAGCACATAGATGGGAAAATAGCTTACCTAGTAAACTAAGTGAAAACTCCCAAGCTGTGTGCACGAACTTATTTACTTGGAAAAAAAGGTCTTTTGTATTTCGTGCAACTGTGCCAAGATGCTGAACCGAATTCAGGTTCAAACTAGAGTTGCTGTGGGTTGGCTGGTTTGAAAAATTCAAGAGATGGCGTTGAGGAAACTTGAATTTGATTGCTACGGTTTGACGCTAAAAACAATATCAAAAATTGTGTGATATAGTTTACAATACAGCAATTTGTACATATTACACAAGCCAAACAATTAGTTGTAAATCAATATCATGCGTCAATATCAAGGTTATGTGAAGAAAGAAAAGTAGCTTGACTCTATCCCAATAAGATGCAAGTGGTAACATATAACTCAATAGCCAAGAGCAAATTACATGCATTGAAGCCAAAAAAATAGAGTATTTCTACACGGAATACAAAAAACTTTCTTCTTCTAAGTACCTAGTATCCTCCAATCATTTTTCTTGGCCAAGGTTTCATCCGTGAGATGCCAACTCAGTCATGAATGGTGTCTTTTCAATTCGATTTAAACTTGTGAAAAAGTTTCAGGAATCCTTTCATATTTTGATTGCTTCAGAAAAAAAACTCCGAACTCTTGCCTTGTCGATTATTAAATTTCCCCGCCCCAACACAAGTTTAGTTCTGACCTCAAGTGAAAGGTATTCTGGTCAGTGTCGATCGTTTAGCTCCTTCCACAAACGACTACATCGGGTAATGCCAGGAAAATCCGGTGATTTTCCCAAACGGCACGCATCCGGGATTCCGGACCGGCAATTGTTTGTCAGCGTATCAATCGTCGGCGAATTCAAACACGGCGAACACTTTCCTCCGGGAATCCTCCGGGTTAGGTTACGTGACCGAACATAACAATTCGTGGAATTTGTTTGCAGGCGGGTCCACTTCCAACGGAAAAACTCGACGGAAGCGACTGTTTCATAGTTCAGGCAATCTGGTTGCAGTGCGACCATAAATTTTTTGACAAATCTACTAGGCCAATAGCAGAAAATTTGCCAAAATCTACTGAACCGACCGCGGTAATCTACCGAAAATCTAATTTATCGATTTCACCATAAAAAACTATTTTAAAAACATTAGATGTCATTATAGTGTAGCCGCTGAAAAGATAGAATGATCACGTGAACGGCACGCACTCTTTTTTTATTAGTGTCCATTATTACACCTTTTTCCTCTACAGTTAAATGTCTTTTTTTCGATCTTTTTCTTGGAGGTGAAAGAGTGTTTCCATCCATATTATTTAATTAACGTAACACACGTAAATACAAAGCACAAATGAGTACAGTAGTGTAAACAGTTCTTCATTTATTTCAGTTTAGAAGGCGTGGCTATGCAGGCATTTACTGTTCACGCGTCCTTGAATTCTATCTTTTGAACAGCCCGACTATAGTGTTGAAATGGAAACGTTTTAGAGTATCAGTGGTAACCATTTTTAAATGACACTGAACACCAGATGGCAAAAATGTCTTATTTCAAATGAAATTTGAATGTTGGTTCTGTATTTTCTGTCTGTATGTGAGTTCAATGGGCTACCTATGTTATGAAATGAAATAAACATTTTGAGGTGTTATTCTCTTGGAATATATGGAATTCGATGACAAATTATAGAAGAAAACTAATACTTCTCTTCAATCGTTAGTAACGATATATTGCCACATTGTGTTACATTCAATGTAACTTGTTCAGAATTTTTTCTTTCGCTACCTGAACTAATTTTATTTTAATATATTCATGTTAACTGAGAGGTGTTCCAAAATCTACTAGACGATTTGCTTCCACTAAAAATTTTTGATATGAGTCAAAAATTTACCAAAAAAAAGATTTCTACTGAATATGAAATGCTTCAAATCTACAAAAAACATTTTATAATTTTGAAATGCCACATGATCGAATTGCGGGAAGGAAATTTAACAGTCATTAATATTTTTGAATTTACTGTGTGGAGAGCAGTCTCGACTTTTTATCCAAATGAAAATGATACTTTGCAGGAGCATCATAGTTGTCTTGTAGTAGGAAAATGTTTGTGTTCTTTTCACAAAATTTCGCCGATTTAATCTCCAATTATCGTTTTATAATTTCAAAATGTTAGTGCTGAATGCACACCGTGAAGGATAACAATCTCATTTGTGATTCTACCACTAATAATTTTTACATTTTTCCGCAATGTTTTTTGTGAAAGTAAATATGTAGAGATTCAAATATACAAAAACATTTTATAATTCCGAAATCCCACATGATCGAATTGCGGGAAGGAAATCCTACATTCATTAATATTTTTGAATTTACTGTGTGGAGCGCAATCTTGATAGATAATCCTTACAAAATGGTTCTTCCCCAGTATATGTGAGCAGATGACACCGCAAATTACTCTTCTCTGGTGAACAGTTTACCACAGATATTACATTCAGAATTTTGTGAAAGTAAATATGTAGAGATTCAAATCTACAAAAACATTTTATAATTTTGAAATTCCACATGATCGAATTGCGGGAAGGAAATTTCACAGTCATTAATATTTTTGAATTTACTGTGTGTGGAGAGCAGTCTCGACTTTTTATCCAAATGATATGAACTTTGTAGGAGCATCATAGTCGTCTTGTACTAGGAATATGTTTGGGTTCTAATTGTCCGTTAACCAGCAGACGAACGTCAACCCTCAGAAGTCGAAACTTGTGCGAGCAATGGATCAACGAGGCCTTACCTTTTAACGTGCGATTACCCAGCACGGTGGCCCGGCGAGGATTCGAACCCCGGCCTTCCGCTTGATAGGCAGATAAGCTAATAATTTTAACATTTTCCGTTTTTTTTCTCAAATAACTTTTTCCTGAATATTCTCCTCCAATGTCTACTTCAAAATATACATACTGAGTTTTGCTCATTAAACTCTCTCAGTTTCAGCTAATATTACATGAGGAGACTACCCCGAAGTAAAAGGGCTATGGAAGATTTTATCGGGGATCATGGTATGCCAATTATGCGAAGATGCCTCGGTGAGGGTGTCTGTCGACTCACGAATGTTTTGATAAGGTATGTATCATTAAAATAAAATCTGTTACATTGAAATACAGTTTTGTTAGAAAATCTTTTTTACCTGATAATTTATCGTGACTTTAACCGTGATAACGTTTCGAAAAACATCCAGCGTTGAGAACTTGAGTGATAACGTGAGCTTGCGGTTAGTTGTTTATGTGTGATATTGGCATTTTACTCTACCTTTCTTGACACTTGTTCATGATTTCTCAATCGACAACCTAACTATTCTATTACTTATGAAACACATCTACAAACTCATGGTTCAGATTCAACTTTGAAATCACCAGATATTGTGAAACTACCACTCAAATATACACATATCATTTCACAGTTTTCAAAAGCGTTTATCTATAGACTTCGGATGAAATAAAATATAATGCAGAGAGTTACCTGTCTTTTTTTCCGTATCATTCGGTGAATCTGGAACCTCTGTAACCACTGTTTCGTATATAGAATATTTAGCAAACATCCACTTCCAGTCGAAGTTTACTTTGTGAAATCAAAGTGACAATCGATGTGATGATCAAACTTCATATTTGTAAAACGTTGGAGTAGACAATTTTACCATTTGAAAATGATGAAATAAGTAATGTTTTTCATCAGAATTAGTAAAAAAAGTTGTATGTAACTCAATATAAAATTGCATTTCGTAAAACAGTCACAGAGCGGGTCCCTTCCAGTTACGGCAATAAGGTGTAATGACGCCTTTTATTAGCAGATCGGCTGCGAAATCAAAAATTAATGGTTGATATAAATGATCGCCTGCAATTTCAAAACGAACAGTTGTTTGACTATCATTCTGATGCATGTGTGTCGGTGAATATAAAATGACATACTTGAGGCAATCGTTGTGGTAGGTGGTAGACACAACAGTTGGCTATCGTATGGTAGCGCACTTTGAAAGTGTCTAGCTAGAGAAGTAACCAAAAATATGGTTTGGTCACTGTATAGGGCTTTAGCATTATAATGTGGTTTGGTATTGATAGTCCAAACGTTATGAAGAATCATCCTGTAAAAATATATTGAAATAACAAATCTTCTGAATATATGACTTGCTGACATTGTGTTACATATATAGGAGAAACTTCGTATCCAATTTTGACACCAAACACATCTATTTGGTTTCAATTTCCTATATTTGAAATATGAATTGATTGGTAAAATGTTACTTTCATTATGTATTTTCATGACCGGAAAGCCGTAGAGGGGGAAATGGTTTTTCAATATATATTTTTTACACTTTGGCTGCGAGAATATATTCACCTAATTTTTAGAAAAGTTAATGTTAGATTATAGTGACAATATTGGGGTTCATATTCAGATAACCTGTGAATTAAAATGAACACAAACGATTTGCAACGCAAAACTCCTAAGCACGTAAGAAAAACATGGTCTCAAATACTTTCAAAACTCAAAGCAATATATCTTAGTGTTCTGATGATATTGATGTTGAATAATGTAAGTAATTTCAAATTTCCATTTAAATTTTTTCCTGTCTTCAGAAAATTGATAATTTGAATAAACATGCAGTATCAAAACAGACTGAAATTACCAATACCAGTACAATGCAAAATTTAACTAATATACATTTTCTATTTGCTGCTCAAGTCACTCGCAGGGACTCATGATGTCATGGGCTTGTAATTTTTAAATTTCATTAATTTAAATCTCGACTTTTACGCAACGTACTAAAGATTGAACAAACGTGTTTCTTTATCAATTCGAATTATTTTCCGTTGAACAAATAAAACAAATTCAAGAAACGAGCCCGCTAGGACCTTGCGGAACTCCTACTCTCTTCAATTTGAAAGATTCAACTCTCTCATATTATACAAAAAATTTTGTATTTTCCATTTTTTCAATAATGTACAGGAAGACAGACCAACAGCGAATTGCACGAAAAACAAAAAATAATTGAAAGAAAAACTTGTATCAGAGTTATTCCATCCCCAAATTTAGTGAGTCGCCGTGTAAACGACCGGCGCCAACATATCGGAGTCACTTGACGCGTCATTATTTTATGGTAAACGGTGTTTCTGCGAGGTTGTGCAAAAAATTACTATATTTTTTTTTCACCAGTTTTTATTATTCTTGGTACATTTTCATAAGCATGAAGTAAATATTCTTCACTTCTTTGGTTCACCCTCAACACAAATGCAAGTGCGTGCTTACAACCACCTACAAACTAATGATTAATATAAAGCTGCTAATGATTTTTCACCCAGTCGATAACCTGCTGGAGCAACAAAATCATCCCAGACTTTCGTTTCTGTCTCATCAACAAAAAGTTGAATAGAATAATTTTTGGACCGAGCTCCATGCACTGTAAAGGGGACTCTCTTCGCAACTTCACACACCTGTAGAAGAGATTCATTTCAGATATGAGAAATATGATTTTCCAAATGATGATGTGAGTTCAACCCAACGGTAACATAACTTCCGAATGAGATTATATTAAAACTGTTCTTTAATTAATATGTGAACTATCGGACATTGACTTAATTTTGAAATATTTGGAGTAATTTCAACAAAGTAACCGAAATCTTCAAGAACTCACTTTGTTATTTTTACATTTCCAAATTCAGTTGCATTGACACGATTGTGGTTATTTATGAATTCCATCACCATGAGAATGCCATTGGATGTTAAATGGTTTGATGATGCTTTCACAAATTCGTCTGATGTCATTTTATGGTTGCAAAATACAAATGCAGACAATAATTCTGAAATCGAAAATTCAAGTTCAATTATCACAAAAATCACACTTCAACAGCAAATGTCATCGAGCTCTGAGTTCTGATGTCATGACCAATTAGAGTGCGTTTAGACTACTATTAAAATTGATCGATTTCGAGTCATTATCAATTCCATAATATTGAAAAAAAATTGTTACTTTGTACTGATTTCAGGCATAAATGTTGATATTCAACTGCATGATTTCAAAAAAATGTGTTTCCTTTGATTCTTATGACAACACTGAATGATGTATTATTAAAAGAAATGTTTCAATGTGTTGGTGAGGCATTTTATCGGAAGTCTTACAAAAATATTCACACCGTCAGCGTGTGTTCCACGGTCTACAGACATATGAATTTTCTTGAAATATATAGCTTCATGGTTGTGCTTCGAAACTTGACAGAGCCGTGTTGAAACTTGAAGCTTACTACAAAAAGGTTGTATCTTGGGTCTGATAAAATGGTTTCTAATAATTCAGAAAAAAAAAACTGATTTCGAATTAATCGGCCCATAATTTTTGTTACTTGATGTCAATACTGACCTTACCTTCGAAACTTTCCAAGTGGGAAACTTTTCTAATTTCAACAGGGAGTAGAAAAATATTACTGATATTCTCAAAATACGTTGGTGTGTTATCCAGATCAGCTGATCTGTATTAGTATTATAAAGAGGTAAAGTTTCCAACTGTGCTTGTTTGTTTGTATGGGGTAATATTCGGAAATACTGATCCGAGCATGAACATTCTTTCACTAACAGAAAGATAACTATTCAGGAGTAAGTATTCAGGAAAATAGATGTGTATATAAATCAAGTCGGAGGAAAGCGGGCGAGATGTGATGTTTTATTGGCGTGCGCTGACCAAAGGGTTCGGTTCGTCTCCTGAGCTGACGAAGTCGCGGGAAAAGCTAGTAATTTATTTTTTGACTTCGCTCCATTTTCATTTCTTCTAATTTTCTCAAAACGACTTACAAAATTATATGATTTGTTATATGATTCATCCTCAGTAGCAGCTGGACTCCGAAGAATGAGGGAGTCAATGTGCAGCATACTATTGTTCAATTTACTATCTATAGAGGATCAGAATATGCGAGGACTATATTATACACCATCTTCAGCATCTCCATTGAACTTCTTGTATTGATATTGATCACAACTTTTCTTTGGCATTTACCCAAATAGCACAAGTACGTCCAGTGGACGTACTGCATATGTACGGTGAGGATGCATTGTACGTATTTAGGACGTACTTTTGTCTCCGACAGACGTACATAAGACCTCCCTGCGACTTACCGTTTCCGCATAGTCGGTAATCCCAGGTACGTACTTTTCTAGTCCACACAGGACCTGAAATGTACAGAAAGGGGAACTGTTTGGGACATTCCGAAAACGTACATTTTCCATTCTGTATGCGCTATCCCAAGTAGAACAAACATATTTGACCAATATTGGTTCAATATTACGGGAATATCAACCTTATATTGTAGATGATATCAATAGTGGCCACAAAAAAATGTAAACATTCGGCGATATTAGCTCAATATTCGAAAACAACGTAATGATATATCATATGATATCACTTAATGAATCTAAGTTTTTATATTCGGGATTATTCATTTCTTTTTTACCAAATAGTCCAGTTGGAAATTTTACTCATTCACGTGTACTTACCATCTAACCGAATACTTACCTGGAAAAAGAACTGGCTGCTGCGGGGCTTGAACTCTCGACCTTATCTATGGAGATATTATTGTCGACCACTGTTACGCTCTACGGCACGAAGAGACTTGTTTTTAAGAAGGAGTTGGGTGCTATAGATGTGATGACTTCAAGTTAGTTTTGTTCGAGATAATATTAAAATTTCAGAAAGTTCAGTAACAATGAAAATATATTCGAAAAAACACTAAAGGATCACTGTCTCATGTGATGGCGGTTTTGGAATATCAAACTTGCTGTGCAAAAAATTCTGTATGTAATTTTCTGGTATTTAAATTCACCACATGTCGATGTTTCAATTTTTCCAAATTTTTTTAGGAATAATTCATTATGAATCCATCCCCAATATTGATATATGTATGAATACACTAAGTGATCACTCTCAAAATCCCAATACCCCTTGAACCGAAAGGAACCCAATACGTACGTACTTGGGAGGTCCAAACAGTATGTACATACTAACAGAAATGTAGAAAATGAAAGGAACCCAATCCGTACGTACTTGGGAGGTCCAAACAGTATGTACAAAAAGTACGTCAACAAGACGTCCAGATAGTATGTACATACGATTTCCAAAAATGTACCTCATTACTATTATGTCCCGCAAACGTTTCGAAATATACGTATCTGAAAGGGACTCAATATGTACGCACCTGGAAGGTCCAAATAGTACGAACATAGTTCTTCCAAACATGTACGTAAATGATACGTCTGAGCAGTACGTACATGGGATTCACAAAAAAACACGTCATTGGTATGTCCATAATTCATTCCGAAAAGTACGTACCTGAAGAGGAATTGATGTAAACGTATCAGGGACACTTAATAAAGTACGTACATAGTACTTCCAAGCATGTACGTTTTTATTACATTCCGATTGGAACGGGACCAAGTATGTACCTACTGGGACGTCTAACCAGTACATACATGGTACATCCGGTAATGTACGTTCTTCGAATGTCTCCTATCCGTCCCGGGACGTATCGACGTAACTGGGACATAAATGGTTCGTCTTCAGGACGTCGTGTGCTATTTGATATATCGTTCTAGATGAAAAAATGTTCACATTTTATAATAATATTATGTTAGACATTACTGAATAGTGATAGGTCCACGTTATTCTTGCAATGAGTATGAATAAATTCCATGAAGAATAACGAAAAATTGGTTGTCTATTTCTAGGCGAATCTATCGTCCATTGGCTCATATTTTTTTGTGGATCTGCTTGCTAAGAGTCAATATCGGGGTTTTAGGCATATAGGCCTACACAAATTGTTCTGATTTGCTTAGGCACATTATACGTAAGCTCGTAAGTACTGGTGGTTGCGTCCAATTTGTTCACGTTGGGTCTGGGTATCGAATACACCAATTGAATCGGTAACACTGTACTGTAGGTTTTCCGAGTTTCTCTACAGTTGATATAGCGAATGCTCCTTTGAGAAATCGGCAAATTGCAAACAAAAGCCTTTGCCTTCTAGGCGTACTTGAGAGATAGTTCGGCAAGGGGTAATATGATCAATAAAATTCTAAACGTTTTTTCTCTTAAATATTGTTTGAATGTTTATTGAGGAGGTGAAAGTGTTCTGGAATCTATTTTTGGGTTTTCTCTTCCCTAGAAATGAAAAGGAAAAAGCTTTAAGTTCTTATAATATTTCTAAATAGGGAACAAAATTCAAAAACTTGTGCTTATAGTATCCCCTGTGTGTGTAGCAGTGTTTATACTGGTGAAACATCAAGACCATCAAGAATAAGGCCAGCTGAACATAAAGACAACTTGAGAAGACGAGAAATAGATGAGTCGACATTAGCTGAACACATATTATCAACAAATGGTACATACATGATTGAGTGGGATAACATCAATTTACTTATGACAGAACAGAAAGGAACAAAAAGAAAACTCAAAGCGGTTACTTGCATTTTGTTAAACGGAAATGAAGAGATTGCTGCCTGTTCAATGAGTATGGATCAATGTTGGATGCGTCTCCTGAAAAGGGAAGTTGAACTGGAGAGATTCAATTCGTTGTACGTTTTGTCAAGATACCAAAATCACAATTCTACTGAAAATTTTCTAAAATAGGCTTGAGAGAGGAGGCAGACTAGCTTCCGAAACGTCGCCAAGGGAAAGTATACGCATTTTTTTAATGAATTCGTTAATTGAATTTCCAAATTCATAAAAATACGATACGTAACTGACAAAATAGTGACCCAAATTTGCATCTTTTCAATTTTGCAGTCACGTATCGGGGAAAATTTACTAATTTGCCCAAAGAACAGATATTGTTAAAACTTAAAGCTCTTCCCTTTAGATTTCTAGGGGACCGAAAACGCAAAAAAATGGATTCCAGAGTTTTTTCTCTTCCTCACTTTAAATACATAAATATCTATTGTTTGTCACCCGATTATAATTTCGAGATCTATCTAGTGATTAATAATTCTGCCAACGTTCATCCCATGATTCTGTACCCTTCTGTGTTTGCTCTTAGCGATATGATCGTAACGAGACACCGTAAAGCGTTTTCTTACCCTGTTCCTCCACAAACTCGGCCCGAGTGCCCTACTTTCGCTAATAGTCAAACAAACTTCCATCGTAAATGTCCGAAAATGATGACAAACGTTGCGTTCACGCAGTGTAAACAAACCGCTCTGGTAGCAACCACGTTATCGATTTTCTTCGGAATGGAGTCACGAGCAGAAAGATTATCGTTGATGTAGAGGAGCATTTGATGACCATTGGCATATAAAATATATCTCTTTGTCTTTTCTACAGTCTCATATTGTGCATTTTTTCAGATGAACAACTTTTTCATCATTTTAAAAAATATTATTGGAACCGGCATTTAGGTGGAATATGGTGCTCGTTTGTTTCTAAAATGAAAGGTCGATGGGTAAGTCATGCAAGCTAATGCAACAATTCATGGAATGAAAATAAAAAGAGATGTGAGAATGTAACCGAATACTGACCAATTATATTTTGGAGTCGTCTTCGAAAAACATGAACTCCGCATATGCCTTTTGTTTGTGAATATTTTTTTGAATGAGATATTACAAAGATTTCACCAAAATCTTTGATTATGCAATTATGGATACATTTTTTGGATTTATTCCTCAGCTTCATTTGTTCTTGACATCGACGTAACCATCAACCGACTCCAGTAAAGATGGCAGTTAGCCAAAGCACCGGGGAAGTTGGAATAGCATTTCTAGGACATACAGAACGTATCTTCATCACGAATGGAAAACATACATAAGATATCACACAAACTGAACACTTTTTCCACTATGGTAAACTTCCTCAAAGATGAATAGAAGGTTTTCCAATTATAAAAACTTAATATGAATTCTGTCACCAAAAATAAGTTGAATATATATATATATATATATATATATATATATATATATATATATATATATATATATATATATATATATATCGAAGACCAGCTCATTCGGCATCAGATAAATAACCCAACAAACATAATACGTTATATTTCTGTACCAACTGCTGAATGAACTACCAAAAATTAAGTTGGAAGTCAGAAGAAACAAAATGTACTACATGTTGGATTTACCAGCTAAAACTCGAATGAAAATTGCAGAAAGTGCGGACAAACGAATCTCGTATTCGATTTATAGTGGGGCACAATCTAACATTTTAAGCCAGAGTCAGAAGAATTGGTTCAGTTAGTCCCGGTCTCACTCACTGTTTTCAATCTAACATTTTAAGCCAGAGTCAGAAACATTGGTTCAGTTAGTGCCGGTCTCTCTCACTGTTTTCAATCTAACATTTTAAGCCAGAGTCAGAAGAATTGGTTCAGTTAGTCCCGGTCTCTCTAACTGTTTTCAATCTAACATTTCAAGCCCGAGTCAGAAGCATTGGTTCAGTTAGTCGTGGTCTCTCTCACTGTTTTTTGAAAATGATGAAATTTTATTATTATTAAACTCCTTCAAAATGGATGTTTGAGTTGGGACCTAAAGATTTTCTTTGGAAGGGGAATATACTGAAAAATACCTAAGAGTAGCAGTCTTCGACTGACTCAGCAACAGAATATCCAAACCGAATAAAAATAAAAATGTCCTACTATATCGTTTGATGTTCAAACTGTCGTTCTACGAGATGATTCTATTCAGAGAATAGCAGTTCGTCTTGTTGGTGATTTTTCACTTACAGACTGGCTCATTTCGTGGTAATATTGTTTGGCACACTTGGCTCTCTTCTATAGCTACTATCACAGACGGTGCTTTTCTGAATCGTCCCAACATGAATGACCCGACAAGTACGAAATCTCTGAATATTTCTCACGGACACTGGATTATAGAAAATAATCCGTTCGGATACTGATCCGTGCGCAGAATGTTGAATATTCGACGTTTCAACTCTCATGCTGGAGTCATTATCAGAAAAATACATACATATATCTATCAATTAAGCAAGCTAACCAATCAACCCCCTTACGAGCGGACTAGCCAAATCACAATACTAACTTCGATAGCCTGTTTGGACTTCAGATCAGTATGAATACTCCTCTCACAATTGGGTCCGAAAACTGATAAAACTCCCATTGGTGGTGAAACGGCCTCGCTTGATCAGATCCCTCACCATCCTCCCTAGAGGAAAGACCACCCCGACCCCCCCCCGGGCCTACCGGACACCCAAAAAAACCAAACCCAAAACCCCAACCAAAAACCAGGGAAACCACCCAAAAAAAAACCCAAACAAAAAAACAAGAACACAAAACCAAACAACCCAAAAACAAAAAAAAAAAAAAAAAAGGAGGAAAAAAAAAAAAAAAAAAAAAAAAAAAAAAAGCCCCCCACCGGGAGAACAAAAAAAAACCACAAACCCCAGGGCCGGGAAAAAAAAAAAAAAAAAAAAAAAACCTAACAAATCAAAAACAAAAATTAAAAAACCAAAAAGACCCACCCCGAAAAAAGAAAAAGAAGCCCACCCCAAAAAAAAAAAAAAAAAAAAAACACAAAAACGGGGGAAAACCCCCGAAAAAAAAAAGTTCAAAAAAAAAAAAAAAAAAGAACCCAAATCAAACCAAAACCGAAAAACGAAGACAAAAAAAGGAAGAAGCCCAACACACAAAACCCAAAAAACCAGGAACCGAACAACACAAACCCGGAAAACCAGAAACACACCACCAGACACCACCGGACCCAAAAAACCACAAACAAGACCCCGAAACAAAAAAAACAAACCGGAAAAACAGAACGAACAACGAACCGGAAGAAAGAAGCCACCCCCCCAGGACACAAAAACCACGAACAAGAGCCCGAAGGTGAAAAAGAACCAAATGAACCGGAAGAAGAAGCAGTCACCGGGACATCAAACGTCAAACACGGATACAAGACAGAAGTAGATCAGACGTTACAGTTCCATTGGCGATGCCGTTTGACGATCAATGAATCTCTAGGGAGTTTTATCAGTTGTAGGTCCTAAAGGCGAAACAGGCTATCGAAGTTAGTATTCTGATTTGGCTGGTTCACTCGTAAGAGGATTGATTGGTTAGATTATTTATAGCGATTTGTCTGTATTTTCTTGATGATAACACCTGCATGTCCAGAGTCGAAACGTCGAATATTCAATAGTCTGCACAAGGATTAATACCCGAAAGGATTATTTTCCATAGAACAGTAGAACTTGGGAACTTCTTACCGAAGGAGGTTTTCCTGAGGCTTATAAACTTCAAAAATTCAAAGTTAATGCTAATTTGTTTCTCCTGTCCCTTGATTAACGCGGTGTTCTTGGAACATTACAGGGCTTTTCTTTCGTTTGGATCTGTATTAAAGAAAATCAGAAACAGCTGAAAGGCTCCCTCTCCTCTTTGACCAATTAACACTACCCTCCTTCGAGACGAGTCGCGCATTGAAAATATGTTTTTGCATGAAAAAAACCCTAAAAATGGTGCTTCCTCACGCGAAAGAGCTCACCTCCGATCTTGATATTTTGTCCCCTCCAAAAGTTGAGTGTGTAGAAAGTTTTTTATGACTGTACTGTATATAGATTACCTATTTGAAATCAAAGATATACCTAACATGACCATACGCTTGGGACGGGACAGTCGGCTCTCAGGCAGTCTGTCCCTCTGTCCCCAGCAAAGCCGCCATAGTACCGCTTTTGCAAACTGAATTTGAAATGTATTTTTCCTCCTCGAAATGCGTGGCATGGCATGGCCCCACGCACGGGAAGGTAGATTACATAACATTGTTACGATATATCCTTGGGTTCGTATAAAACTCCAAACAACACTAAACTACTTTTATTTCAACTCTTCATCACAACACAACACAATACAATCACTCAAATTGCTCAGCTATCTTTCTAACGCTCTGTACTGAAACTCTATGTGACAGAAATTCTCCACTTCGACTTCTGCACTTAGCAATCTCGAAGCTTCTCTCCGAAAAAAACTCTATAAAACTCTCCGCCTCACCATATCTGATAACTATCTTCGAATAACTATCTCTCCGCGATGAAGTGTCCTCTTTCATACTTACGTACGCCTATGGAGAATCTTCGAGAGAGGTCTCGATGATGTGTTTCGACATTCTCTCTTCGACCCCTAATATTATTCTGCGTTTACGAGCGACAGGACCGGCGCTAGGAGATTTCGTAACAATATGTTATAGCATGCTTATCAAGAAGAGACTCAACACTCTTAGCATGTAGCACTTTTCGAGAAGAAAAGTTTTGATTTATCAGTGTGGTAAAACTACAAAACAATTCTCACATGATCAGTACATGTGCTCGTATTCTGGAATCAGTCGGTATCACGACACTTCTGGTTCAATTTTAGTTAAAGTCGGGCGGAGCTAGGATAATGTAACGCAACGCAGTGATTTGTAACAATGAGAATGCCTAAACGCAAGTGTACCTTCATACAACAAATCCGACAAATACAAAAATATGACTTAGAAGTCACGCCATTACTGGGGCTTGAAAAGTCTTGCCTACTCAACTGTAATGTGTTTGGCGCTCTGATTATTTTGTATTGTTTCATCTTTATTATTGAAAAAAAACTTGTAAAAAAGTGAAAACTTTTTTTATTATATAATTCCGCAGATGTCCCGCTTTGGCAATCGTTAGAATATACCACTATCCTGCGACTTTTACATCCTGCGACGCGTAAACCGATCGACGCGACGCCTTCGCAAACGTCGGCCCTTGGCCACCAGTTGGCCCAACACGGTCGCCGGGCCTTAATTGCGTGCCTGCCATGATCATCGCGACAGGTTGTAATTAGAGTGGATGATGGATGACGCGTCATATCTCTGCGAACTTATCTTGCGTCACTTGCTGGATGCATTAGCATATAACCGCAGGCCCAACTGCGGCTGCGGCTCTAGGTGGAGGGTGTGTGGGAGCGACCTAAAGCGCGGGGGATGATAAATGAATGGATATATTCAATGTGACCTATTTAAAAGAGGAACACTCCTACGTAGCACATTATATTGACTGATTTCCTATGTGATGCTGGACCGATATACCAGTTGTTTCGAATTCGAGTCTCACTATTGGGATATCGGAAACTCTGAGAGATACGGAGTCGTTTGAAATGATACACAGATGAGCATCTATGTGGCCAACAGAATATCGTTTAAAAAAGTTTCTAGAGATATTCATCAATGAAATCATTCAGTAATGAAATATGCTGAAACATTCGAAAGACGTAACTTGGAAAATATTAGCAAGCGCTATCTAGTAAAGCATTTGACTGTGTTTCTCATATTGATTTTTTACATGAACTGAAATGATATGGAGTCATAGGTGTGGCACATTCGCTTTTTTTATCGTATTTGATGAATGAGAACAGCTTGTCGACCTAGGAAATAACAGAATATCAGATCTACAGCCGATTGAGTTCGTACTTCCTCAAGGGTCCGTGCTGGGGCCTCTTCTATTTATAGTTTATATGAACGAACTCTTCTATGAACTATTATCTTACAAATGTGTCATTTGTGCTGACGACACATCTGACAACAACTATCAGAATATGCTTGCAGCCTTGTCAGTTGCATAGGGACAAGCGGAATCGTGGTTCAACTCAAACCTTCTAAAACTCAATAAGGAATAAACCCAAAAAATAATTTTCCCAACTGTCAATTTACTGGGAATCACTCTCGACGATGCTTTGAATCAGAAGCTCTCAAAATATCTTTCTTTACTCCGACAATTGAGAAACTTTGTTAGTGTTGAATGCATTTTTTCCTTCCCATGCTGTCTATGGAACTCTATTTGGGACAGTTCCTCCAATGCCACTAAAGTATTCACGCTTCAAAACGCGCAATGTGAATTATATCAAACGCAGGTTTCCTCGATTCATGCAGGCTACTTTTCAGACGACTGGGCATCATGACGTTACCATCCATTTTCATAGATCAGACACTCTTGGAAATGAACAAGAAAAGAGATAGATTTTCAAACAACTCCCAATTTCACGGGTTTAATACTCGTGGGGCTAATCTTTTGAGACCTCACCGGTTAAATTTACAAAAATCCTCTAACTCACTTAATGTCAATCTATATAATAATTTATCATCTAGTATCAAAAACTCACCCTCGCCAAATTTCAGAAAGTATATCAAAGGCTATCTAATGAAACATGGTTTTTGAAGTACGGAGCAATATGTTGCCACAAGCTCGGTGCTTTTATTATATCATACACATTCTATGGTCACTTTTCTTGTGAAAATGTCTGTATTTTGTACAATTACTCTTCTGTATATTTTATTCAGTAATTTTTCTATATATTTTAACTGTTATTTTTTTATATGTATTTTCATCTACATTCTGTACCACCGACTTGCTACCAATTTACCTTTATATAGCGTATTATATAAAGTGCTTAATGAAAGCGTGCTTCATCAAAGTAATGTTTTTACAAATGGGATGTTATATTATGCTTTGCATATTTGGCTTCCTCTTCAAGAGTGCATTAAAAAAAGTTTGCTCGAAAGCTATAAAAAAAAGTCAAATATTATTTATTTTCTACTTCTACCCTTTCCATTAAGAATTTAAATAGATGTTTCTGGTTGATATATTTTCCAGTCACGACCATCTGATTTTATAGTTACTAATTTATCTTCTACCAAACGAACTGTTACCACGAAAATATCTCCATTCCATACCCCAATGAAATTTGTATCTGTAATATCAAATGGTCGTGACTGAAAAACATATCAACCAGAAACATCTATTTGTGTTTCTTATGGAGAGGTTCAAAGTAAAAAATAATAAGTCTTGACACTTTTTTGTTATAAGTTTCGAACCGACTGATACATATCCACCCTATATTTATAGAAAGTACTATTCAATGATGAAATAAAAGTGTTCCATTGAAAAAAATGTATAGAAAATTATCCCAAGTTTTGATTCACCCTGTATTAAAAAAATATGATGAAATTATAGATCGACAATGGAATAACAACCTCTTTGAAATACCACGATGACATAATTGAGTCTTCAGTTGTTTGTTTTTTGAAAATAGGTTCTGATAAATGAGACCACTCTTTCGTATTGTTTACAAGCTGACTCAGAATTACTCGGTATACACCCATATAAGCCAATATGCAAAGCATAATAAGTCAATTCTATTTGAAAAACAATTTCGAAAATAAATCTGAAAATTATAAATTGAAAAAATATAGGCGCTGCAGCATAGATCAATGAACAATAATCCGTGGTCCAAAAATTTTTATCGAGAATTTTCAATAAGTTATTAGTTAATTAATAATTTTTTGTAGCACGAACATTAACATAAGTGCGATGATTGGTAAACTATTAATCTGAGAATTTTTACCTTTCGTAGAGCTATATTTCAAAGGTCATAGAATAGGTTCCTGTTGGAAAAATTCATAAACTCTTCATTTTTGTTTTGTTATTAACAATTTACTAAGATGAAACATCATAAAGCTTCATTAAATATTGAGAAAAGCTTTTTTATAATCTTATTATTGATCCGTTTTTTTATGATCAGAAGCTACTTAAAGATGATTTTAATTAATTTTTATCTCCTATTGTTTTATATAGAATTGGATGGATATCTAGATGGATACATTTGAATCTTGAATCTGTTGAACAGTATTAGGTTATTATCATCCCAAATAAACAGAAGACAAGGCCTGGTTTCAAAAAAATTGATCAGATGTGAGTATTCAACCAGTCGAACACACTTTTTGATGGAATTAACGTAGACTGAGAAACAAGTTGTAGAAACACTGAACACAGCTCACGGAATCTTGTACAACTGGCCCTAAGGAGTGTACGTGCAAATATTACACTATGAACAAGGACCTCTTTTCATCTGAACTGGAAACGTTCTACGAAACGAAAGAGTCGAAAAATAAAAATATTGAATGCTGTTTCCCACGAAGTTGGGCCTACTTATGGATATTTATGGCTTGTTTTTCGAACTTTCTATTGATTCGGCATCCTGTGGCTGTTCTCGAACGGTTTGAAACATACATAATGCAGCTACGCGATTGGTCAGGGCAGGTACAGGTCAGACAAGGAGTCTTGATAAAAACATCAAACTGATTGATTACTTAATTTCAATCAAAAATATACTTATGCTTCTTTCGTGTGAAAGAAATAAATCAACTTAGACATTGAGTGAAGTTGAAAAAACCTTTGGGTTCATGGTGTTTGATTTCTCCTTCCCTGATGAATTCTTGAATATGCCCACTCTCAAGCTTAGTGGTGGTGTAACTAGTCAGAAATAACAGCTCACACCAACAAGGTAACGCAGATTCCCTTTTTTTAAAATCAAATACCACGCAGGTATTGGTACAATCCGAAGAGCTCTAGAACATTTGTATAATCAAAGAATAAATAACTCATTGAATCTAAACAAGAGAGTTGACATGCAGAGTTGATCAAATCTGAAATATAAAAAATTTCAAATCAGCAAACGAACTGAAGTGAGCAGGAATTTAACGAAAAGTAATAATGACAATGGAAAACTGAATTATTTTGAAAGGCATGGAAATCTAACCTTAATCAAAACATAGAATTGAGAAAATTGAAATATTCACAAGGAGCAATGTAGATCAGCAAAAATTGAAGAAAAATAATGATACATTTTCTTATTCTATTATTTTTCAATTATTCGATGAACTGTGCATTCAATTCTCTTATTCGGATGTACTGATCTGCTCTTTTTGTGTTTCGATATTTTAAGTTTTTTCACCGGTTTCAATACAGTAAATTTTAAAAATTCTGATATTCTATTCGGTATGACTCAACAAAGAGTATTGCAAACATTATAATAGTCTGAAAGATTTGGAGGGAGATCGTAGCCCACTGCACTCATGCCACCACGTAGGGTAAGGGTACCCCATTCAGTGATACATCAGCCCTACAGTTTTAATGTAGTCAAATGTTTCCATCGTATGTTAAAAATCCCATATGAAGCGGGACATTTTCGATCAATTACAGCGATAAATTCCCGGCGGAACATTTTCGGGCTGGTAAAAACCCAGTAGGTATCGAAAAATACCCGCTCGGTCCGTGTATCTATAGTAACGATTGTTAAAATGTACATTTGTCATCTTGACAATCATAAATACTGAATTTTAAACGTTGTAGTTTCAACTTCGGAAATATTCTACCGAATTAAACTCGTGCATCAAAATAAACCTGATAATTTTCCATTCAAGCATCCTTCGGAGTCGGGCTCTTTCGACAAAATATGAAAATAAACTCATGCAGTTTTTAGACAACATGCTTTCATGGAAAATTATCGGTAATTTTGAAGCACTTGTGTAATACTCCCGATAATTTCACCGAACGGTATCCCTTTTATGTCGACTAGGTCGCGAATGTAGGGTATACAATATGCTTTCTTCTTCCTGTTCACAGCCTCTATAGAAAGTCGAATCAGTTACCCTCATTCTGAATAGGTGTTGTCTCAGCTGGCAATGTCCTGTCAGAACACCTGTTATAATTTGAAGTTTTTTCTGGACATTGACAGGTATTTCTTGGCTGTTTCTCAATCAAGGTAGCTCAATAGCTCTCGGGAGAGATTACAGTTGATAGTTTCAGAGTAACAGTGTTACTCTGAGAGGCTTCAGTTAATTAGAGAATGGTGACATTCTAGTACTAGCCTTTTGCCAGTTATACCCTTCTTGGCTATTTTTTCTGCTGTCACGGTTATTCCAGTGATCTCGGTCAGGAGTACACTGGCGAATTTTCCCAAGGCCATGCGATGTAGAGGTTCAGAGGTTGGAAGTGGACTCCGTATCCTGAAACTTCATTCGTTTCTGATCCTTCTGTGTAGAAGCTGTAGACGCCTTCTAAATTTGGATCAGCTCTACCTTTTCGAAGTATTCTGTAGGGTTCATTGAAAACAAATTTAGGAGCAATATCGTCTGTATTCGCCACTAGTAGAGGAATTTCGGGGAGTGCTGCAGTTAGAGCAAGGTGACATTCTAGTACTACCCTTTTACCAGTTATACCCTTCCTGATTATTTCTTCTGCTGTTATCCAGTGATCTCGGTCTGGAGTACACTGGCAAATTTTCCCAGAGGCCATACGATGTAGAAGTTCAGAGGTTGGGAGTGGACTTCGTATCCTGAACTTCCATTTGTTTTTTATCCGTTTGTGAAGATGTCGTTGATGCCTTTAACATTTGGATCTGCTCCACCTTTGAGAAGGATTTCGTAGGGTTTATTGAAAACAATGGCGTCTGTATTTGCCACTAATAGTGGAATTTTGGCGAGTGCTTCATTCCACCAGTTGTGTGAATACCAATAGAATGAAGGCGTACCATGGTCATTATAGACCTTCCTGAGGAATATGTCAAGGGGGGTGAGATTGGGCATGACCTCCAGAGCCCTGGATACTGTGGTTCTCATGGCTACTGTATTGTTGTTCTCTGAATTTGGTCTAGATTTTTGATGGCTGCCACCTGATACGTCTTAGAGGCCAAAATTATAATGGTATTTTTGGCTGAATATCAAACACCCAGGAAGAATTCACGTTGACGTTAATACCTTGCATTTTTTCAAATCAATTTCGCAAATTTTGCCTGGCAAGTGGGTGATAACAAATCGGTATATTTCACGGAATATGATTTCCCTTTACAATTCCACTCGTTCATAATTGCATTAAAAACGTATTCAATGGCAAAATCCGATTTAAACCGTTTCAAAAATAGTTTGCGTCCAACAAAAACCCTTTCATCGTCATTCCTTTTATAGGAAAAGCCGAAAATAATTCGGATGCACCCACCGAGTGGAAGTTCACTGAAACTAGATGATAATAATTCAGTTTTAATAGAGTATGCATTAATTCGAGTGAGTGTGAAGCGCAATCGCGTCATAAAGTAATTAAAAGGGCCAGAACATGTGCTATAGTCGCCTGGAACACGAATATAAAATTTATGGCACATAAAAATGGAATTGGATGGTGCGGATTGAGTGTAATTTGGAAAGTTTCAATGGGGAGCTTGTATACTGGACTTTTTTCAGGAAGCAATCAAAAGACAAGTCTGGTTATGGAGTATGGTGAGAAAAAAATAGTAAACAGGGGTGTATTCAGTCATAGATTTTCCTAGTCATAAAAATGCTGCCACACAGGGTGTTTCAAATTTGAGCCTCAGCATCGGGATCTCGGAAACTATGGGAGATACGAATATGCTTGAATTGGGAAAAGTTGCGCATTCACCTGACTGACAATATGCCGTTGAGAAATTCGTGAAATTCCGAGTATATTCGGAGATATGAGGCAAAAACAGAAATTTCGGAAAATGGTTTTTATTTTTTTCTGAGTTTATTTTTCGAAGGATTCGAGAATAAATTACACTTCCCCGTTGCCACTTTCTCTCTGCTACATGATGGTGTTTTTAGATTTGCTATCCGACGTTTCGTCTTCCGGCCACCATCATCAACTCAATTTTTCTTATGGGCACTACATTGGATTCTCTCTGATTTGAATAGAAGCAGATTTTACCTTTTCAATGATGTATCTAAGTTATCATTCTTTTTTTAAAAATTGGAGATATTGCAAAAAATGTTTCTGAATTTCACTTTAAATTTGTAACACACAATGACATTTTGTTATTGTAAAAGTCATTGAATTTTCGGCGAAAAATGGCTTTCACGAATGAAGAAAAAAGAGATATGATACAAATACGATAGAACCGAGGAAGCCGAGGAAAAATATGGAGACAGAATGGACCAGGATACTAGAGAAAATTTGATAAATGAGGTATGCATGAGGTAAGTTAGATATTGTGTCCTTTTCAATAAAAATTAATAATTTGCAGTTGAACATGAACCTAGGAAAATCTACAGGAAAAAAAAGTCAATGTGGAAGTTCAATTTATTATCGAATCCTTCGAAAAATGGAGTCAGAAAAAATGAAAATCATTTTCCGAAATTCCCGTTTTTTTTTCGGATATCACCGGGTATACTCGGAAGCTCAGAACTTTCTCAACGGCATATTGTGAATAAGGTAAAAGCGCAACTTTGCCCCAATTCAACCATCTTCCTATCTCTCATAGTTTCCGAGATCCCAATGTTGAGGATCGAATTTGAAACAACCTGTATTTCACAGAGTTTTCTCTGTCTGAACCTGACCATAGTGAGGTACATATTCTTTGGATGTGTTGCCAGATAAAATGTGTATTACTTTCTATTATTGACTACAGTTTCCTCTAATTATTTTGTTTTCGATGAAGAACTTTTTATGTGTATTTTCTCTTCAAATCAATATAAAAGATGGATCTTCTGCAATGTGTCAATGGCGAGGTGCGATCAGATTTTCAAAAATATCTACCAAAAAACACTGACAAAAACAGATATCAGCTTTTTTTTATTTTTTCCGTATATTTCTGGGCCTAAACACTTAAATCGGATTTTTGAAATAGGTAACTTTACCTTAACTCAATCGAATCTTTTTTCATCGTTTCCTAACACTAATTTTTTACCGTTTATGAAAGGGGAATATATAGCAACATGAAAAATCAGGTAAAAGGTCAAAGGAAGAGTATTACTTGGAAAAGATCGATCGATGTACTAGATCACAAAGGTCCAGTTGTACAAACCGGATTCAAGTCCATTTCCCTGAACTCCATTCATTTACTGAGCATTAGCCAATCGAATTGTCTGTTGCCTGACAACTGAACTCGGTTCACTATAGTATTTTTATTTCAAATTTGTCATTTCTCTAGAATAATATTGCAGATCGAATCAAAAGGAAATGAATCTTGTATTCAGATTCAGCATGGCTGAAAAACTACTTTAATATGATTCCAGTAAAGAATCCAAAGAAACGAATCGAAGGAGGCGCTGTTTTTCTCAGTGATAAATGTACACTTCGAAACTGAATATTTTTCAGAAATAGGGTAATCTTTACGTTGAAATTCAAAGAATTTGGAAAATTTAAACTGAGATCACCCCTTATTCATGATTAATATTCCCAAAAAAGTGAGAAATCACTAAAAACGATAGTAATCGCTTACCAAAAACTTTTTATTTAAATTTTTTGAAAAAATGTCAAAAATGTCAAAATTCTAATCTTGATCAGGAATAGTTGTCGAAGTGATACTAATCAATTGAATTTTTCTCCAAAGTGGCCCTGCGTTCCTAATTTGGGGTCCCAACATCTCAGTAGTAATAATTGATATTTGTACCGACCAACTCAGAAGATTTGGCTGTCATAAAGTAATGATATTTCGGTTTGTTTTGTCTGGTTTTATCCGTTAACCAGCTGACGAACATCGGAACTTATGCGAACAATGGGTTAACGGGGCCTTACCGTTTAACGTGTGAATCCCAGCACAGTGGTCCGACCGATAATTGAAACCCGGGCTTCCGCTCGATAGCCGGACGTGCTTACCTCCATACAGTTGAGACTGGCTAGTTATGCATATTGGTTCATCAATGGACACATTGTTTAATAGATCCTATTTCGGGTGGAAAAAAAAGTATGGTCGATATAAATGGACCCTGTGGTCCGATGTCTACAAATTACAGACCTTACTTTCCTTTACCTATACCAGCCTAGGAGTTTCCAGCAAGCACAATAATAGCAGGTCCATATCGATGTTGAACGACAAAAAGTTGGTAAGCTAGTCTCTCTTTTATGGACATAACCACAACCAATACCTTGTCTATACTGCAACTTGCAGAAACCAAAGCTCATACATGTATTAGAACTTTACATATAATAGTTTGATCTACACACAACACGCCTTCTCCTATAATTTTTTGTTATGTTCATCAAACATTGTTTCCAGTGTACCCAGAAGGCAGAGCATCTACCTACAGGGTGTAACTGAATAACATAACATTCAAGGAGGTGATTCTTCATCGAAAAAAAGATAGAATCTGTCATATAAAGTAACTTCCTTGGAGCATCCCTTGTTAAGATACAGCCCCTCAAAGGGGGTACATAAAATTTAAAGTAACAAATTGAGAACAGCACAACACACAATTAGTATTAATACAACTTCGAAAATTCACAAACTGACAGCGTCATACCAATTTAATTCTCACTATCGCTAAGAGCGACCTACCAGATAGATTAGTTTCGTATTTTCGCATTTATGACGATGTATCTCTGTAGTTGTTCGTAAAATAATTTTTTGCTGCGAACTGGCTTATTTTGGGCAAAACACCCAAGAAACATTCTTTTTTAGAATGGAACAGGCTATCGGAAATAAATTTTTAAATAGTTAACAAATAATAAGAAAAAAGTTACATTGGAAATACATTTTAGGGCTTGCGTTTTCCACCCCTTACAACTATGGGGTAAACCAAATAAATTCCTGGCCAAGTGTCTTTTTGGTAATACGAAACGTCGGGTTAATTTCTCAACTTTTTCAGTGCTTGGGAAAAAAATTGTTATACAAATTTTTTGTACCCCCTTTCAGGGAATGTATCTTAACAAGGGATGCTCCAATGAAGTTCCTATATATGAAATATCTATATCTTTTTCGATGAGGAATCACCTCCTCAAATGTTTTACACTTATTCAGTTACGTATTGCACTTATAAATTCGAAGTAACCTGATATGACTTTGTTAATATACGGATATTCCTCAGCAAGTTTCTGAATAATACTTTTAAATGCATGAGTAAATAGACAAAGTACGGTCGATGAGTTTTACCTCATGTACCCAGCTCGTTATCGGGTTGCGTAAGTAATTGCACATGTGCATAAAAAAATGATAATTATACATAAAACCATGTTGTATTATAACTGCATGAGTTTTTTTTTATAATAAAAAAAGGAGTCTCTTTCGCCAAAATATGAAAATATACAAATGCAATTTGTAGAATCAACACGCTTGAGTGAGTAAATAATTATCTGGTCAATGTTGATTATCGACTGTAGTTCAGTAAAATCAGGTAAAATACCTGAATATAAACTTGTCAGGAAAATCATAATAATGAAGAATTAATCGCTGCGTATCTTCGTAAAAAAGCTGAGACACCTTCAGACTGTAGTTTAGTAAAATCAGGTAAAATACCTGAATATAAACTTGTCAGGAAAATCATAATAATGAAGAATTAATCGCTGCGTATCTTCGTAAAAAAGCTGAGACACCTTCAGTGGCGTCGAAGGCACGGCGCTCGAGCCCTGGTAGAGCTCTACCTCCTGTTGGTGTGGAAATGAGTTAGCTTTGGATTCACAAAATGTAATAATTATGTAACGAATAGCTACAAAACAACAATCATTCAACAAATAGCTACAAATCATTTCTCAAAATGAGAAGAACGGAGTCAGTTTTTTGGAAAAATATTCACGTTTCATACGCTGTAACTCACCACCCGTTGGACTTATGAAAAGAAGTGTAGAGAATATTGTGGGGAATGTTGGACTTATGAAAAGAAGTGTAGAGAATATTGTGGGGAATGTTGTCTTCTTTGAATTCTTGTGGTGGGATCAACTGTTAAGGATTTAAATAGGAAAAACCAAATTTTCGTACCTTCAATCCAAGATGGCGGATCGCGCGCACCCCTCAAGGTCGAAAACTCGTATTTTTCATAAGGGTCCCTAACCCAATAACAAATCCCAAAATAAGAATTATCCCACCTTTTGCACGCAAAACCCCCATTCACTGGAGATGTTGAGTTGCTCGTGTGTTTCAGACGAACAAGCTTCAATAGTCCATACCTGAAAAATTTGCTCGCTTTCCATAATGAAGTCGAATTTCTTCTTCTATGAATGTTGACTCCTCATTAACATGGTTATGTTCTATTTTGTGTCACCAACACTCGAGGTAATCATTTGTTCTGCCTAGGCAGTGAAACATCACTTTCCAGTTTGATATTCAGCAAGGACTTGTACTAATCACGTTTGAGGAAAAAATTGCTGCATGTGCAATCGGAAGAAGGTGGTTTGTGAGCATGGCTCTCAATTGGTCGTCCGTAATCTACACGATCGCTAAATCACTTTTTATCCAAATTAATTAACTATCGCCAAACTAATTTATATCGATCTAAAACAAATATATTTAACTTTTTGTAAATATCCTTCCATATATTTCTTGCCAAGGCCGTTACTTTTGAATCATTGTTATATTGCGTATTAGCCACCTGTTATCTCATAGTATAATATTACGTAACAAGGAGAATAAGTAGCCTTTTACACACGAGTGAAAAATTGTGAACACGAGGCGTTAGCCGAGTGCAGTAATTCGCGAGTGTACCTAATTGGCCTTATCCTCGAATTGCGTACTGTACTTTTTTTACTTCCACCGTGCTTGTGTGGTAGTTTCTGGTGCTGTAGCAAACATTTTTTCATTATCAACCATTTCAATGATCGACGAGACAGCAAGTCAGGACGTATGAAGTATGTGAAAAAATTGCTTGTCGATTAATGGATATAAGTAGATTCAGACCAATCCACAAACTGTTGAATAATAAATTCCCTAAAATATGATTTTCAAATCAATTTCAAAATTCGTAAAAATTCGCTGAATTTCTCTTGGGCAATTAATTGAATATAGTCATGAGATCAAATTTATCGGGTTATAATATATGTTAAATATCATATCATTTTGCCGCCAACAATTCAGAATACACGTGTATTCTGAATGAGCCATCACCTAACAGGTGTCAAATACGTTATGCACGGTTTGAAATAGTGTTAGTAGAAAAACTAGTTTTTTTCACAATCATTCGGAAATGTACTTGTTTCTGATCTAGTTTCAGGTGGACTGGTGAGCACACTTCCCCCAGTCGGAAATTTTATCGAACCGGCTGGTGATCCAAACAGATGTAGGAATCTTTTACGAGCTCAACATCTATGGACTCGGGACCGCCAGCTTTACGTCACCTCCGAAGGACGGCATATCCCCACTATATCTTATGCTCATTGATATATTGCCCGCGAGCTATGATATGCTATTTTGCTGCAGTTGTGTGGGCTTTCGACGCGGCCTTTCCCTGCAAGTACTAACCGCGCTCGGCGCTGCTTAGCTTCAGATATCGAATGACTATCAGTCAACCAGAAGAGCTCGCCGTGCCCCTAGTTTCAGGTTGGAAAGTGACCAATTGTTCACCCAGAAGAGGAGGAGGTACGAAATAACTTTGCCGATCTCTTTTCTTATGAGACCATTAAGAAAGGGACTCTTTAAGATAGATGAGGGTTCATTAATGGATGTTTAATGATCTCTTGAAATATGGTGCAATCGCTGCAGTGCGTTAAATGACCTTTACTACCTTTAAATGGTAGTTACCCCAAACTGAGCTTTCAGAAAAGATATAGATAGCCACTTCCTCCATCGAAACTCCAACCCTATTGAAACGATAGCTTCGCTCAGTTTTCAAGTATGAAACGTTACATTTTTTCAGCTATTTTTCAAGTTTTGCATCTATCGCATTGCCGTTCATCAGATCCAGTCCGTGTTTATTGTTAAAAATGCCGCCAATATTTCAGTTAGTAATCCAAACATTGGCTTTATACAGGAATCATCGTGACACAACTGAGACTTGTGAAATATTATTGGTATGCCAAACGTATTCATAAGAACGAATTCAAAATGTACACACATTATTATATTTTTAACGTCTACGAAGGCTATGACATTGTTGGGAGCTTGTCTATTTCCAATTACTACTTGAAACACCAAATGTATCGAAATTATTCTTGCAAATATTACTTTCTTGTTCATTTTATGAAATTATTTCGAATGGGTGAGGGAGTTGGCTCTGTGGTTCCGCGTCCGCCTGTCGACCTAAGAGGACCCGGGTTCGCTTCATCAACGGGGCAGAGGTTTTTCTTCAAAAAAATTACTCTGTCGTGTTGGTGAATGAGTCCGCGAATAACCATGCTGCACCTGAGGTATGGTGTAGGGAGTTAGTAAACAAGCCTACTTGCTGAAGGACTAAAAGGAATAAAAACATTTCTCAGCCTCTGGATATAAAATATTTTCTCTTGATTCATGAGGTTCATGCTGTATAGGTATTCCATTGAGGTTTTGGAGAAATGCAAAAAAAATACAAAACTTCGATAAAAGAAGTATCTTCAAATATTCAGCTCTCTTGTGATAGGTGTATATCATTCATAGACATTCAAATCATTCATGAAAAGGAAGAAAGAGTATATCTTGAACAGCTACTTCCCTGTCTATATGGCGCGACTGGTGTTGTATCACATAGCAGTCACCTTCAATAAGTTTGCTGGATATTTGATGTTACTCAAATCATAGGAGTTTTGCATTTTTGCATTGATATGGAGAAGAAAATGCTAATAATTGCTAACTCAAAACTTCCTTATCCGCAAAAAAATAATCATGTGATAAATTTTAATGAGAGTTAATGACGAACAATCTCTTCAAACAATCATGTTTCAACAAGAAATATCTTTTACGAACAATTGAAACGTAGAATATTCAATTGTTTTGCCTAACTCTAGAAACATAATCCAAATGTGAAATAATTTCCTACATGATTTCTCCGTTTTATTCCCATTCTATGTCCGAATATCTGACGAAGGCGTATCGTATTACACCCAAATATTTCGTATCCGGAAAACAAATGCAATATCGTAGAACTTTCTATAAATGTATAGTTATGTGAGCCAGACCAATAATAATACTTAGACAGAATGTGTGCGTGTGCAGACCTATTATTATCATAGAATTTGCATTCGTTTCCGAAGGCAGTACAATAATATTGCACAATCACTACTTTTATTCACATTCATGTGCGGTCAAACTCTTAACATACCGGGAAATGGTAGAGCTGAATAAAAGAATATATTATATAGATAGATATATAGAACATTTCTTTTTAAGGCAATGCATCAAATTATCGTTTTGATATCGATCTGAAGGTGAACGTCATTGTCGAATCTATATCTTTCCAGAAGAAGCTTGATATTCACAAAAGAACAAATGAAAATTTGAAAATCTCAGAGGAAAAATATCTCCATATCAAATGATTTTCTTATGTAAAGAAGACCAAGAATATTCAAAAATTTTGCGCATATATCTGAATGAAGCAAGACAACAATGAGGGAAGCAATGGAATTCTGTGTTCAATAAGTGACATCGATAATCTATACGATAGAAGTAGGGATGTAAGTTCTTCTAGTGATGGGGAATGTCAAGATATAGATGATATTATAGAGCACATCTGAAAATACTGTGGCACCAACAACGTCCGTGGAAAATAATTCTGTAGTTGGAACGTACTTCTTTGATCTCGACAGTAGCAACATGTTTTGAAAAAGTAATCAAATACAGGTTGGATGAATACTTGATCAAAAACTTACAATCAAACAAACAATTTGGTTTCAAAGATAGGACATCAACACCAGATGCTAAATCATTTAACTAATTATATTAAGTAATTGATGGAGGGGATGCAGCACTGTGTAATTTCCTTGATCTTCCCAAGGCCATCGACAAGCTAGACCATACTCTGCTATTGGAGGCCTTGAAGAGGGAATCGGGAGAGCTGCTCTATATATCGCTGTATATGCTATATATCGGTATGAAAGAAGCTCTTACTTACAATATACTTGAGCAAATTTCTCATCTTGTACACAAATGGATAAAACACAGAATTTGAATACGATACTGCCGTATTCTATACAGCTACAAATTGGGAAGGAAGACATTTTGCGACGAGAAATATAGTGATGCCATTCATCAATATATCAAGTATATGCTGATTTTCATCGGAAATATGTGCAATTTTGAATAATTTTTTACATATGACTAGTTACATTATAGTTATAGCTGATAATATCTTCATATTGGGCTCTCCTGCTCCCTTTTTCTATTTTCTCTAGCAAGAAAGCGGCGATAGAATTTTACGACATTATTTCAGTCCTGGATCCATCTATTAGACTTCACTCCAAATTTATATGGTCATTTGATTAGACTATGGAGGGATATTTCCTCAAAGTAGAAAGGAAAATTAAAAGTTGTTGATATGTAACATACGCATCCAGAATCAATCGACTCCTCAAATAACATAACCATACTAGCAATTCTTAAATCTGATGCAGCTATCGGAAGTATATCTAGCAAACCCATACAAAATTTATTTGAATAGATTGGCAAAAATGAGCTTTTTCTCAATGAAAAGAAAAATACTTCATGCACAGAACACAACGCATCATTAGAAACACGAATTTATTTTTTAATAATACGAGAAATAAGAATATTCCTTCTTTGTAATTTCTGGGGCTGCAAATTGATGAATGTTTCAACTGGAAGAATGGAAGAAACATTGTCAGGAACACGTCTCTAATATGTGTCAAATGTCATTAATGAAAATACTATATTGACACTACCGTCAGTGCACATTTTACGAAGTTTGAAGATTATTTTTGTCAAAAAGGAGATGAAGTATTATTTGGAATATCTCTTTTGAATTTATCCGTTCTGAAGACATTCCTATTTCAGGGACACACTCACTTATTTATCATGGCTGTCTGAAATCCACTCCTGCTACTTTGACGATGCCATCGGTATTGATCTTTTCAATAATAATTGGGAAATTAGGTTAGGTTAGGTATATTTGCGAAGATAATGAAGTTTTAAGAATGATTTTTCAGTTTTCTGCTTCTCCGAATCAAAAAATAGAAATTACAACTTCTATGAAAGAAGTAAAATTTGCATATGCATGGTATACAAATTGAGCAAGAAAAAGTTATTTCTATGCAAACCAGTGCCCGTCGTTGCCATATAGCAGGGGACTCTTTCTTCTTTTTTGTGACCGAATCGAAAGTCTTTGTACGATACACTCCCTTTACGTCTTTCATAGAAGTTGTGATTTATAGTTTTCTATCATATTTTCAATAATGTTAAAATATTTTTACAGCGCATGAAGTTTTAAAATTTTTTCACTTTCGCCATTATCAGTAGTTTCGTTTACCATTATCTATACCAAAATCGAAAGTTTGTTGTAGAAGTTGAAGCTTCTGAAATTTTCAGCCAACACAAGTTGCACGTGTGCCATTTAGTGCTGTCAACGAGTTGGTGCTATTCTCGTTCCTTGTGATTCAACAATTCGTTAATATCCCCCCATTTCATGGCGAACAACATGACTTTCCATTTTGTTAACCGTTAATAGATTTGTTGTGTCTGAATGCGATAAATTTATTGTAATTTGTTTTAATTTCGTTTGGTGCGAGAGTGAACACAGCGACATTCCTTGTTATAAAGTAACTCGTCGTAGATCGTCGTTCTCATTCCCATATTGCTTTTTGGACGCAGATATGGAGTTGGAGTTATGGTTACGGCTATTTGTTGACGTCAATTAGTTGAAGAAATCAGCGGACGTGTGTATGAAGAATTTATTGTGATTTCAAGAGAAGCGTCATGTTGAATTGAGCACGACATCCTTCGTCGTTGTATCGTTTATTTCAGTCAATTCATTAATTTCTTCTCCACTGAAAAGTATCCATATTATTCTCACATAGAATGAACAGATGAATATCGGATTTGTTATAGCAATTAGAAAGAAAAATTATTATTTATCAAAATCATCAATTCACAGTATATTTAGGGTACCAAAACACTAGGAAACACATGCTGCAGAACTGTCAATAATTACAACGAAGTTCAAAATAAAGTGCAATATTTCATCATCACCAAAAATTATTAATGTTATAAAATAGTGAAAAATGGATTCAAGGTATTAGAAAAATGATACTAACATTTTTTTGAATCCTGTGTATTCAATCAACAGTTTACAATATTGTTATACGTGAATAGAAGGGGCTCATATGGGATGATTCGACATTTTACTCCCCTTTGGAAAATGTAATTTCGAAAATATAAATGAAACATTACCAAGTGCAGAAAATGGCATTAATGAAAAAAACATTTTTTGTATTATATGGGCGCCCCTCCCCCCCTTGATTCAGGGGCACGATCGCGGATTTTCGGACTTGGCCAGTCCGAGTCTGCTCGTTGGCTTTGTCGCAAGATATTTTCTGTTGTTTGGTTCATTTAATTGAAAATTATGGCAATTTTTCAATTAGTATTATATATTTCGAAGTGATCAAGATGCACAGATATCCTGGTGAAATAACTTGGATACCATTACAATGTTATGGTTGATATGTTCACAGATGTCGCCAAGCCAAGTAGAATTCGAATAAGCTCTAATGCAAATGTCAAAACATGGAGGAATTCGGTTCTTACATCATGGACGAATTTTCTGAAAACTCCCACAATCTAACAAAAAATTATCGAATCTCACCAGGATTTGTATTCATCTTGAAAGTGATCGAAATACCCGTAAACGGAAACAATTGAACACAACTACACAGATAGATCCGTCACTTTATGCCACAGATCTGTGTCATTTATTGTACGTACGGGAAAATATATTTTTTTCCCCGATTGACAGCAAATATTGATTTTGCAGCCACATATTAATCAGTAAAGAATTACTTTTCCTGCTTAGGCAGCAAAGGTAATACTTTGCCGAATGATATGTGTCTGGAGGAGTAAGAACTTTTGAGTCGTTATTACTGTCCATGATGTTGTCAAAGTAAGATTACTATGAGAATAAACATTTTCATAGACACCAACCATTCCAACACTTGTGGTTTCTATCAAATTTTGTTTCATCACTACAGGAAAAATTAAAAGATTGTGAGAATTGTAATAATTTGCAAATACAGTATCCCACATATATCATTATAATCAACCGGAGAAAATAATTATATTGACTGCCTTAGCTGAATTCTCAGCCTATCAGCCAGGCAATCAATCTACTTTCTTGCTGCCTAGTAAAACAAATAAATAATCTAATACTAGTCGATGAAAAAAATTTATCATAAAATTGCAGTTTTAGGATGAAGTAAATCCGTGTTTCATTCGAATTTCTGAGTGATAGTTGATTGATTTCAATAATTGTGTGGCAACAGCCAAGCTAGTCGAATCGCTTGCTAACAGTTTTGGTAAAGATAGTTTTCAGCAATTATAAACTCATCGGCCAGAACATGTTGGGCGACATTGGCTATCCCTCCATATTTTATGTGTGACTCGTCTGCGTTTTCTAAATCACCTGGAACACCTAGGAGTTGTTCTCATGTTGTTTATTTTCGAAATGCCAACGCGTACAAATTTTTTTTATATTTACATTTTCTGATAATCTTATCTACTATCTTTTGGACTAACCCTTCACCTCAGCTACCCGCCAAATCACTCGCTTTTCATTGTACTTATCTTCCTTTGAAGGGAATGTTATAAGCCTATGGACGAAACATTGCATTGCTATCATTTTACGTTGTGCACAATTATTCGAGTTGTTGAGTATGTACCTGAACGTATTCGTGTCTCTCCTATTGTCTTGTCTGATGAAAAGTATTCTTCTGGATCAGGTCGCAACATTGACATGCCATTTTGCCCTCGCATGTGAATTTAGTGATGTTGGGTGTTTATTTTGTAAATAAATGTTTAAATGAATGACTGTGGTTTCTGGAGTGAATGAGTAATTTAATGAAGTTTTCTTGTTTTCACCAACTGATTTCATCTTGGTTATCACAGAGAGTATCTGAGCTATTGACCCCCAAGGAATTACGCAATCCGCTCTTCCTTACCGACACTATAAATGTCAAATTCAATACCATTCTGTTCATTCCTCACGACCAGAACATCTGCCCTCCATCTTGTTAGCTTATCAAAAATAATATGACACCTTCACCAGTCAATGATTCTGCAAACCACCAGCACACACACACACCCTTCAATTTTTTTCCAATGGATGCCAAGTCTATAAATCTTCCTCGCGAATCTCTCTCTCTCTTTTGAACGGCATCCGACCGACCCGCGTTTATCCGTAATCGCTAAATTGCCCGCTAGAATCGCAGGGTCACAAATGGCATGGGACCTCCGCGGCCCCTATATAAGGAAAGTGTGCTGCTTCTTTCCAAACGAACCACTCCTTTAGGCATTCGTATAATTACTCTAGGAAACGATTTCAAAATAAAGATGAATGTACAGCTAGCTAGCTGGATGGAACTGGAGCTTCACGGAATACCTTGTGCGTGCGAAAACCTTTCTGTTGTGACTGCGTTTACACGAGATTCGATCGGCATGAATTATTTCATTTGAATATCCGCATTCGGAATAATTCTGTTGTAGTCAAAAAACTATGAGACATCAAGAAAAAACTTGAGTGGTATTAGTTCAGACTGTTCCCAATCAAAAAAGAAAAAACACTCATATAAAAATACAAATCGAATAAGGCATTTTATATTCGATAACTCGATTGTTTTTTTTTCACAATATTATTTTCTCCGATCAATCAATCCTTTGATTTTTAGGTTGCCGACCAAACAACCCATTTCAATCTTGTTGTTTGGATTTGAATGCCTTATTCGATTTCTATATAAGTTTTTTGTCTTTTTTGCTTAGTAACAGATTTGAATAGACCTAATAATATAGACAATGGAAGTTCGAACCAACACCAATCAACAAGGAACATTGTCCACCACATTCAAGCATAATACTTGATATCCTGGCTGATACAGCGTTGTATATTGTTTTTTCACTCTCTACAAAATCATCAGATAAGCGTGAATAATGGTTTCAAATGTTTTTTCCTGTTAACCAGTTGACGAACGTCAACCTTCAGGGGCCTGTTTCATGAAAGTACAAGTCTTGTAGCTACAAGAGAAAGACAGTTTAGGTACAGGTAAAAAACGAGTTGAAAACAATTATTTAGCATCGTGTTTCTCTTTTAGCTACAAGAATTGAACTTTCATGAAACAGGCCCCAGAAGTCGAAAACTAGTGCGAGCAATGGATTGACGAAACCCCACCTTCTGACATGTGAATCCCAACACGGTGGCTCGGTCTTCCACTAGATAGGCGGGCGTGCTTACCTCTACATCACAGAACGCAGAAATTAATTTAGAATTGTAACTGCTGCCTTCCCGCAAATATTTTCGAAGCTTTGGGTCAACAACCACCGAAGATTGCTATTATTTATTTGTTCCAGTTGGCAGTGGATCACTAACATCTCATGAATCTTATGAATGTCAATTGAGTTTGACGTCTATCTTGATATAATGCGTTTTTGAAATTTTGAACACTCTGAAACATAACTCTCAAATTCATTCCAATAGTTTTTTGCGAGTCATGAGCTGTTTTTATTCAATATTAGACCAAGATCATGATTTCTAAAAAATGCGCGAAAAAGTCATCGTTTATGCCAAAGATAACCTAGTAATTTCATATAGGTACTTAGAACGAGTGAGTCAAACCAACAAACAATAAAAATCTCTTCCGATTCAAATTTTCAACACATATTTTGTGTTCAAAGGGCAGTTTTCTTCGGAATTCACGCTGCCACTATTGAAGAAGACTTACATAATGCTCCCATTTCTCTTAGAATTCCTGGTGAGTTATAGAAATTAATGTATTCTTTTGAACAACGTTATCTAATGTAAGCCGTCTGGGATATGTGATGCCATGTATTCTGAAGAAAACTTCTCGCATAGGAGATGTGTTGTAATTGGAGGCGAAATGGATTTTTATTATTGGTGTTTGTAACGAACGAATAAAGTATGGAAAATCCGTCAAGAGCTCGTCGATAATGAAGTATGCTGCGCCAGATACTTTTTGGTATATCTGAACTTGTTTCTGTAATTTGTGCTCAATTCTATCAAGAACCACCATTTGATAGTCAGTTGGATTAATTAGACTAACCTGTTTCATCAAGTGATACTAAAATAAGAGTCTAGTTCTTTCGGTGTCGGATGTATATGAAAAAATAAAAATTGGAATTTCTATTTTTGATAAAATTTTCACTTCATGGCAGAGATATTGTGAATCTGCAGTACTGTGCACTTTCAATGGATTGTACGGTGATAGGTAGAGAGTCGGTTAAGTTGGGGCAAAGTAGCCTGTTTTGATGCTCTATTGATTGATGAAAAAAGCATCCTAGGTGTTTCGATTCCGGTGACATAAACTTCTTTCTCGAAGTAATCATATTTTCCTATTGAAAAATTCTGATTATTCTGTGCGTTTAATGTTTGTTTCACGTTAGGAATAATTTGAGTAATGATGGTGTGGCATTCCATGGTAATTCTTTAATTACTTCCAAAACAGTATAATGAAATGCATACATAGTATATATTCAAAAAATGAACAATTTGTTCAGGCCAGCCTCAACTCACCTACACTGTAGGTTGACGGACTAACACCTATTAGAAAACAACTACTCCCCTGGCTAATACCACGAAGGGCATTGAATTACATCCAACAGGTGTCAGTGCGGAATTCTTCACAGAAGAAATTCCACATATGCTCATGGCGATACAACTACCAGAATTGATTTTCAATTACTGGGACGGGACACACTTGCAGACCGGTTTCGGGCTATTTGGCCCCTCATCAGTGCAAGGCAGTGCCATCATCAACATTAAGTCGATGACTTCCCATAATTGAAAATCATACTCGAGCAGAGTATCTTCCCTAGACCTAGGCTGATACAAACAACTAGCAAAATAGCCGTTGCTGCGCCATCTGCCCGTAGACTAGGTACTAACCAAGAGCATATCCGCATGGCCCCAATTCCTTGTACAAGGAAAATACGAATTTCACAAAAATTCATGGGGATGCTTGAAGACTGGCTTTAAATCAAATATTCAAAAAATGAACAATTTGTTCAGGCCAGCCTCAACTCACCTACCCTGTAGGTTGACGGACTAACACCTATTAGAAAACAACTACTCCCCTGGCTAATACCACGAAGGGCATTGAATTACATCCAACAGGTGTCAGTGCGGAATTCTTCACAGAAGAAATTCCACATATGCTCGTGGCGATACAACTACCAGAAATGATTTTCAAATACTGGGACGGGACACACTTGCAGACCGGTTTCGGGCTATTTGGCCCCTCATCAGTGCAAGGCAGTGCCATCATCAACATTAAGTCGATGACTTCCCATAATTGAAAATCATACTCGAGCAGAGTATCTTCCCTAGACCTAGGCTGATACAAACAACTAGCAAAATAGCCGTTGCTGCGCCATCTGCCCGTAGACTAGGTACTAACCAAGAGCATATCCGCATGGCCCCAAATCCTTGTACAAGGAAAATACGAATTTCACAAAAATTCATGGGGATGCTTGAAGACTGGCTTTAAATCAAATATTCAAAAAATGAACAATTTGTTCAGGCCAGCCTCAACTCACCTACACTGTAGGTTGACGGACTAACACCTATTAGAAAACAACTACTCCCCTGGCTAATACCACGAAGGGCATTGAATTACATCCAACAGGTGTCAGTGCGGAATTCTTCACAGAAGAAATTCCACATATGCTCGTGGCGATACAACTACCAGAATTGATTTTCAATTACTGGGACGGGACACACTTGCAGACCGGTTTTGGGCTATTTGGCCCCTCATCAGTGAATTGTTCATTTTTTGAATATTTGATTTAAAGCCAGTTTTCAAGCATCCCCATGAATTTTTGTGAAATTCGTATTTTCCTTGTACAAGGAATTGGGGCCATGCGAATATGCTCTTGGTTAGTACCTAGTCTACGGGCAGATGGCGCAGCAACGGCTATTTTGCTAGTTGTTTGTATCAGCCTAGGTCTAGGGAAGATACTCTGCTCGAGTATGATTTTCAATTATGGGAAGTCATCGACTTAATGTTGATGATGGCACTGCCTTGCACTGATGAGGGGCCAAATAGCCCGAAACCGGTCTGCAAGTGTGTCCCGTCCCAGTAATTGAAAATCAATTCTGGTAGTTGTATCGCCACGAGCATATGTGGAATTTCTTCTGTGAAGAATTCCGCACTGACACCTGTTGGATGTAATTCAAAGCCCTTCGTGGTATTAGCCAGGGGAGTAGTTGTTTTCTAATAGGTGTTAGTCCGTCAACCTACAGTGTAGGTGAGTTGAGGCTGGCCTGAACAAATTGTTCATTTTTTGAATATTTGATTTAAAGCCAGTCTTCAAGCATCCCCATGAATTTTTGTGAAATACATAGTATATTTCGAATTTTTCATAGAAGATGTTTATCCCATGGTTGCAGTTTTGAACAACCTCCTCCCTATTAGGAGAATCTATTTCGATGCATTGAAGTCGTAAAAACAAGGTATTGAACTTGACTAATCTCGCCAGCACTAGTATACTTTTTGGTAAAATTCATCGACCTCAAAGATGCAAGTTAATAGCGTCACACACCGTATAAATTCAGAATTTCAAATTTCGGTTTTAGTTGGAAGTTTAGTTCAATTCAACGTAAAAGTTCCGTAAAATCGATGGATTTGGTATATTTATGTTTTTGAATCAGTTAATTTGGAAATTCTGATTCTATAGAAGTATGCATTTGACTCTCGTCTTCGTGATTGTTAATGAATTTTATAAAAAATCTCTAAGGACGACGTTATTACTCGAATTATATACCTTGTTTATCGAATTTAGTAAGAGCAAAATCACTTATCAATTGAAGTATAAACTTAGAATTCCATTGACACACAGACTTTCTATCGATTTTCTCAAAAAAAATCCCTAATAACGACGTATTACTTACGCCATATTCTTCATTTTGATCGTGCGAGTTCGAGATGGTTCCTCTTGAAACTTTCAAGAGAATCTACGTTAAAAATGAAAGACTTGCTCGAAACTTCTAGAAAACTGTCGAAAACTAAATCGATTCCGTTTTTTTTCCTCACTTCAACAAGTTGTTTGACAATCATGCCATAAATGACGTCATAGTGCCGCCATATTGAATTTGGGAAAAACGGCTCCTACTTTGCCATTTTGTAAATACATGACCACCTTTGATATATTTGTTACTGTATTTCATTTCTATCCAATGGTTGAGAAGTCGAAACTTGTCGGGGAAATGGACTAACGGGGCCTTACCTTTTAACGTGTGAATCTCAGCACGATGGTTCCGAGGCGGGAAAATGTACCCCGGTCTTCCGCTTGACAGGCAGACGTGTTTACCTCTACACTAAAGAGAATCCTATCCGGGTTCCATCTAAATTTTTTGACTCTACTCGACTTCCAGTTAAACGGGAAGTAGGAGAGTTCTAGTTCGCTTGACATCTCCTCTGGAATTTGACAATTTGCGCATGCGCAAAAGCGAATTACACTTTCACTTCGAACAATGGAAATTTCTAAACTTTAAGAAGAAATGAAAATCTTGGTGTATAGAGTGGCCTAGAGAAAATGAATGTTGATTTTTCATAAAGGAATTAGAAACATTCCGGATCTCGAATAAGAATAATCACCCCCACACTCACTTTATTTAGATTAACTTGTTTTGTTTCATCTGGGTAGCGATGCTAAAAATTCTGATTTCTCTACTAGAACTTTTGAAAAACCAAAAAGAGAGTCCTCCTGTATATAATTGTTTATGCAAGCATTTTTCCATCAACCTGACCATTATGATAAGGAAATTATCCATTCTACCTGATAAATGCAAAAGCCCCCAGGAAGAACATGCACAAACCCATGATAATTTTGCGTTGGAACATTTTGTCGCCGCAATGGCCGCAATAATTATTGAGAAACTAAAAACAACAGTAAACGGCAATAAATCTGAACAGCCTCCCACTCGTGACTATCGAGAAGGAATCCATAAAACGAAAGACATAAATATATACGAATGGTTTAATTGAAGTCGACTCGTACTTTCGTAAATCTCGTATTATCGATCGTAATCGTTAAGTTTTTACGAGGAAAATATGAAGATTTACAAACATTCCCGGAGGGAATTTTACAGATTGTTAGTCATCGTATCATATGTTGGACGTCATCGATTTGTTTTTGTTATTCCTTACTGGAGACCCTGTATTGGCAAAATTATTGTGACAAAGAATTTCGTTATATTATTCAGAATTTAAAGATTGTGATCCAGCAACTTCCTTCTTCATGCTGGATCCAGCACACCGGCGGCTCGTATACGCAAATCAAATTCGAAATTGGATAATTTTTGTCTTTAACAGACGCATTCTGTAAAGCAGCAAGACATGTTCGTGCAAACATATGCCAGGGAAAAATGCAAGTAATTCAGGTCGATCCTTGACAGACGCACTAGGTGGAACAGTTTGCTCAGTATGCTGGAACGTTTTTCAACCTGACAGTTTGCATCGACTAAAACAATGATTAACATATATCTGATATATAATTCTACGCTAATGAGTGGTCAATAGCAGTCGATGAGCTTATCGGCAATCCTCCACCGGTGAAACTGTCTGTAAAAACTATTTGCGGCGAAGAGTCTACTTTGACAACGAACGACATAACAGAAATGTGTCTTAGACTATTCAATTACAATATTGTTCTTGTGTTCCATTATGAAGTTTTCTGAGCTCAGATTTTTTCTAGAAGCTCAATCGATCAAAAAATGTGCATTTCCATAATATTCTAAATTTTGCTTTCAAGCAAACGCTTTCGTATATAATAATTCAAGATGAAATCCTTCGACCTGCGGTATCAAACTATAATTACCATGCACTCAAGTCATCTGCTGAGCACAATTTCGAAAACCATCGATGTTCACACATTTTAACCGAATGAACTTGGTGCAATCGGGATTCAAATCACGTATAATTCGCCCGTATTCCAATATATTATACCTGAGATAATTCTAATTTATATTTTACTTTAAGGCATTGTCTTCGATGTTGTATTCGATATTCCTCACTTCATAAAATATAACCCTGATATTGTAATTTCAAGTCATTCATTTTGATTTCAGATAACAAAGAATAAAGAAACCAAACCAGAATTGATATAGATACCACCAAATTACCAAATGAATAAAGGTGTTGATTCAAGTAGTTTTATTTACGACTAATGAATAATGTAAATCTTTTTTTTTAAGATTTACTGGTTTAATTCCATTATTGAATATAATGTACAATAACTATGCAATATAACAAATTAAAAAGGAATGTTATTTCTTACCTCAAAGCTCAGCGAGTAACCCTTTAAAAATAATATAATTTGGAAAAGTATATACTTATGGTTTCTGCAGTATACTGCCATATATTATCCCCTAAGGGAAAATTGGCGGGAAATTAATAGTAATAGTCTTTATTCCCCCTTGTAATCCTTTTTTTCCCTTGTAATCCTATCACAAAATTTTTCGAATTTAATATTACTATGGAAATGATATAACCAAACTCCAAAGTGTCAGTGTCAAACGCGTAGGTAGTGTTTATGTATTTGTGTTGAAATGAATGTAACTGAAGAATCATTTATTTATGATAAATGAATTTGTGAAATGAATAAAGTCCAGTATAATACTCGCAATAATGACTATTATTATTAAAACCTGATATAATCTACTATTAAGTGAAAAGCTAAATTGAATGAATAAACAAAAAATTTCATTGCAATCATGTATTTACCTTCATTCCATATTCTATTGTATCCAGCTGGATTCAGAACAATCTTGCAGAAATCCAGCTCACAGTAGGGAGATATATTTTTTGGGGCTTACCATACCTATGGGAAAAAAAAGAAATGTTAAGTTTGTTACCCTCTTATCCATTCAGACAAGTGAATTTTGTAATCCGACGAAGTACATTTTTATGTGAATTTATGTCAAACATGTTATTTCTTACCTCAAAGCTCAGCGAGTAACCCTTTAAAAATAATATAATTTGGAAAAGTATTTGAATTTGAAATGATATCATCTTTTCTATTGAACTGTGCGAAGAAATTAAAATCACTTCAATGAATCTCAAGTAATTACTATTTTAGCATCGATCAAATTAGGGATATGGAGATATATTATCTTCTCTGAGGCCAAGAATACCTCGGGGATAGACTTGAATCTTATGACCAAATCGAGAGTTATTGCGGGAGTTAATAATATCAAGAACGACATTAATCATTTTATTCCGTCCACGAGGAATTGTGTGATTTGGCCTAAAAACGCTCTACAAGTGCGCCCGTTCCAATAATTCGAAATTAATTCCGGTAGTTGTGTAGCCCAATGGATATGCAGGAATTTCTTCTGAGAAGAATCCTGCACTGACACCTATCGAGTATAAATCAACGCCCTTCGTAGTATTAGTTAGGAAAGTAGTTGTTTTCTGACAGGTGTTAGTCCATTAACTGTTGTGTGGGTAAGTTCAGACCGGCCTGAACGAATCTTTTTTCCAGATGATTTGATTCATCAAAGTGATTCATTATCACATCTACTGATTCGTATAGCCCTATTCCCCCCAAGTATTTTTTTAAATTGAACATAAACTAAATATATTTGCAGGAATGAAAAACAAACGATGAATAACATTTTTTCATTGACAACCTGAAGTTGGCAGCAAAAAATGACCTAGAACTTACTTAATAGCTGAAAAACTTGAAATGCTCAAATCTGTAAGATGAATGGGATAAGGCAACTTTTCTCGAAGGAAAACTCAAAATGAGACAGAAAAATTAAATATGTGACGTGCAAAAAAGCAACATAATGTGAACGAATAAGGTGAAGCAATTCGAGATAAAGCACTGATCATGACAAGGAATATTAGCGAAAATATTCAAAACCGTACAGAATGCCAAAGATTAAAAATCCGCTCTCATCTCCCTAGCCCTAGCAATTCTAGTAATATATGTATATTCGGAACTGATAAGTACACCTGAGCTCAAAATTACTCAACGTACATGGACCACGTGTCCTGGAGAGATGTACCCAGGCTTTACATTTCAAAACCAAAAAATAGAGGAAGAGGATTTTTAAGTCTTGAAAGCATCTATCGAATCCATCTTGGCACAAACTCAGATACTTTTCCAGTTGCATACTGGTAGCAAAAGTGTCTGACCCTTATGATATTACTTTAAAATAATATTCTACATGACATATATAAAAATCAGCCATGTGAACTTAAGTAAAATAATTCTTAATTTTAGTTACCTTTCTCACCTGGTACCTGCCCAGGTGTCACTCGGCAAGTTCCACAAAGCGCATAGGTATTCAAGGCACACGAGACGCTACTGAAAACTTCAGGTTTCATCCGTGTGAAAATAAGTTATGTCTGATTGCTCTGGGATCTTGGACTATGGTAGTCTAGACCAGGAGAAAAGAAAAAACACCTTCTAGGAATAAATTCCAATACAGTGAACACATATAAAAGGTGTTTTTTATTTCAATATTCTCCAAAGAGATTGTTGGGCATATACGTTATTAGTTCTGTGCCAGGAGGGATTGGATAAGCTGTACGTTACCGCATCAGAAGGATTGTAGAAAAACAAACAATCAGGCTAATATCTGGGTATGGTATACCGACCACATGAAAAACTGATAAACGGAGCTGAAAACGATACAGAAGAACTTATTAACGGATATCAGGAACAAGTCATCGTAAAAAAGTTATGGTGGCAAAAATTATGAAATTTGGCAAAGATCAAAATGTGAACTTTGCTAGACACTTAATGAGAAAACTTCTCATGTTGTTTCTCTAGCAAAGGAAGCCTACCTAGACCAACATAACAGTGTGGCAAGATAACATCACTGTTACGAGTGATATAGAAACTCTGAATGTCAAAAAATTGTCTCATATTGACGATGGTATGATATACCATCGAACTATAATATAACTCTGAAAATTATAAAGATCTGTAGCTGAAGGACAAGCAAGCACAATATTTCCTAGGGCCAGTTTCTCAATACAAGAATAAATGAGTTTTATATCAGTCAGAAGGAAGAAATGAGAGAGTGCGCGTGAGTAATGTTTGGCAGTGACAAGGATGAAAACTGCTGGTTATTTTTATCTGATAGATATCTTGTATTGAAAAACCTGAGTATGCCAGAAGTATTAGAGTTGTGACTATCAAATAGTGCAAAAAGTTATATGATAGTTCAATAAGGTGTGATAAATGTCACTACTCTGTGTAACCAGTGTATACTCGTACACATGATACACAAAATTTTTGAAATAATAATGGAAAAGGTTTCAATGGTAATGAAGAACATTGCAAATATAAATTGGTGCAGGTGACTGTTCTTTCTCCTAATCCGAATGTGATATATGAAGAATGAAAGTCTAAGATATGTTAGTACTTTGTGAGCCATGACTCCATGTGACATGAAAACTGACAGTAATCACATCTTCACAAGATTGTTTTTTGGTAATATTGAATGAGAAAAAAAAGATTATTATATTTGGAATATGCATCTAGGATATCATCAAGAGACCCAATATATTCAATGAAATGTAATTCCAGCTGAATATCTTCAAGCAACCCTGCTGTAATCTCTTTCAATAACTTTGATCATTAATGAATAATAATGATAATAATAATAATAATAATAATACAACATTTATTGCCTTACAGAAAACATTCAAAAGGCAATTTTCAAAGTATAGCAAATACAATACAATGAGAAGTAGAAGTAACAGTGTTACGAAATACAAAAAAAATAAAGATGGCTTGGATCAACAATAAGATAAAAAAATACCTCCATAATTGATTCCTTAATTGATTATAGATGTGCTCGAGATTTATGTCTCAATTCATTCTCACTACAGTTAAAAATGTCACAAATCTTTGATAATTTGTTAGCATTTGAACACATCACATTCATTGGAGCTTTAGACATAATATTTCTTTCAGCTCTTTCGCACTTAAAAGTGGTATTTGATCTAGACTCCAATCTCAGCTCATGAAAATATATTTGTGATGATAGTACAGGGGATTCCACCTTACCATTCAATAGCTTATGTAGAAATATAATGGATGCATGATTTCTGCGCTTTTATAAAGATTCGAAATCGAATTTGCGTAGTACATTCATATAATCAGACCCTCTTGGAGGATAAACTCCATCATTCTTGAAGCATAACAATTTTAAAAACTTTTGTTTTGGACTTTTTCGACGGTTATTGAGGATTGATTATGAATGGGATTCAATACTAATGATCCATATTCAAGTTTACACCTTACTAGGCTGAAGAAGAGAGATGAGTGTAGAAATATCATCGAAGTTTCTACAATTTCTAAAGATGAAACCGTAAGTACGATATGCTGATTTAGTAATTTCATTTGTGTGAGAGTTAAATGTAAGCTATTTGTCGAAGCGAACTCTTAAGTCTGTAATATTATGTTATAATAACATGTTCAAGAATTGTATTATTAATTGTGTATGGGTAACAAAATTGGATTTTCTAGTGAAAGTTAATACTTTACATTCAGTTATGTTTGAGAATAAGTGATTTTTCAAACACCAATCATGTGAAGAGTTGATATGTTCCTGTAGTATAATACAATCTTCCGAATTAGAAACAGAAGCATACACTTTTAAGTAATCTACAAACATTAATTTATTGCAATCTAGTGTTTCGCAAAGATCGTTCATGAATATCAGGAATATGGCCCCAAGTTGGAACCTTGGGGGGGCTCCACTGGTTGCAAAATAGTTTTGTGGACAGAATCCATTGTATGAAACATACTGTGTTCCATTTTTCAAGTAAAATTTCAAATTATGTTTCATCAAGAAAACAGCTACCTGCAGATTCAAGCAGCCGAGTCTTACACTATTACTTGCATCACAAAATTATCCCACGTTGTACGAGGTGTTAGTACGTTTCCTTGCAAAACTTGTTAATAAAGAAATTATGGTTATTAACAGGAAATGCTTTATAGTCGGTACCTGACTTATTCGCAATACACTTCACTCGACACTGCATGCAAATGCCATTCACTCCCCGGCCGTTAAGCTCGAAGTTGGCTCGTAAAAGACCTCTGCGTTTTTGTTTTCATAATTGACGTATATGCCTTCTCTGATTTTATGGCCGTATCGATGTATATTCAAGCTGAACGAATCGGTTTCACTATTGATAAAGTAAATTGTTTTCCCGGAAAACGGGGCGACCATTGAAAGGGCTTCGTTTTATTCCAGCCAGCATACGGGAGGTATCGTTTTGCGCTGGTGTTTACAACTCTCGTGGTTTTCTCAATCAGACGAACGAGTATTGAGTGTGCTTTATTCTTCGATGGTTCGCGATTTTGTCACGTACTTGAAAGGATTGCAGACTGAACCCAGTTTAACGCCCTTAAGTTCATAAGAATATAAGTAATAATAGTATTCGTGGATAAATCATGCTCATTAGGTGAAGTAAATTGAGTCGGCTTAGAGTACACAAGGTTTTTTTCAGAAGAAGAAATTTCCAGATCCCTGTGCACTTCATGATCTGTTGCGCTCAGAAGATATGGAAGCAATTACGACAACCGCCAAGTGAGCAGAACAGGGACACTTTTCATGTATTTTAAAAGGATGACCTCGAATTATATGCTGATCCCAATGGGCCATCTTCCACCAAAAGATAGATAAACGATAAAAAATCAGAAAAATTCTGCAAAACTATCTGCCAAGAAGCCTGCTGCCCTCAAAGAACAATCGAAACAATACTGTGCAAAATAACATACGAACTGAACATTAGACAAGTTTGGTTAATTCAAAATGATAGCTTCCAGCAGAAAAGAACTCGATAGTGACGCCACGCATAGTTTTATGATAAACTAGCTTCGAATATTACCTTTTACAAACAAACAAAGTTAGAAACTTCACCTCTTCATAATAGGAGTATAGAAGGATAGTTATACATGTGAATATTTTTCCAGATATCTTCAAAATTTTCAAAGGAGACGACGGCCTTCGAAATTGGGCTTGTTCGCAAAAATATCAGAATTAAAGAATGCAGTCTGTGAATGAAATCCGCTTGACACTTGAATAAATTATTATCAAGACAACTTTCATGCGCGAGTTTGATTCTGGTGAAAATTACACACCAACAGTTTTCGACCAATGAAATGCGTATTTTGTTTTGTGTTACCATGATAACTCAGGTATTCTATCGGAATTTTTTTCCGGGGTAAACTACAGTGAATTATAGTGAACATTTTTCGACATAGACAGAGATTATAATACTGTTTGGCATAACTGTCTCTCACCCACTTTGAGTAGAAGTAAAACAAATGTAACGGCAATAGAGTAATTGATGAGAATATAGTATTGAGCCACATCTTTATTTAGGAGCCGCTTGACACATCACTCTCTCTCCTATTTTGTTTAAAAGAAGGATATGTATTATTTGTTGTTCCTAGTACGAATTTTGTGAGGCCTTGTTTTTTCATTGTATGACTGGCATTTTAGGGCGTTGATATATTCCAGCGATACTTATTTTCCTCAATGTTTGCAGATAATTCCTCATTTTGCGAATCGTGTGAACCTTTAATAAATAGAAATAAATATTCACTGTGGGTGGAATCGGGATTACTACTATAACTTTTTTGAGTGTTCTTTCCTGAACTGAAATACCAGATTTCCAAGTCGTCATTGTGACAAGATTCAATGATTGGTTTGCTCAGAGTGGATATATTTTTGATGAAAGTTTATTGAAATGTTTGACGAAAGTACCCGGTAGTACTCTTACTGTGGTAGGTAGGGTGTTAAATTTTCTTACCGCATAAGACGTGTACTTGAATTATACTTTTTTCTTGGTGATGAATATTTTGAGATAATTTCTGGAAAAAATCCAAGCACTAGTGGTATTACAAGTTGACATTTCATACTATGAGTTTTAGACAATGAAATGTTTTGCATTTAGACCTGTTGGTATACAATTTTACTAATAATTTACTACCTTGATTCTAGATGCAAAATCGATAGATGGAAATATCCCTGACTCGTCATCTGTCAACTTTGTTATCGAATTTTTATAAAGAAATATCTCTGAAAACGAGTGATTTCAGCGAAATATTCATATACCAAACTGTACTGAGAATTTATTTCGAATCCTGGAATAGAAAACGAAATGACTCTCGTCGATGCATATAAGTTGCATGCTAGAATTCAACAATTTGTATTATATGTCCATGTTAGAAATGATTGCATTCACAAATCCAATGCCAGGCAGCTGTTTCGACCCGCCACAGGTCTCCTCAGTGATATTCGGCTGGACTTGCGAAATACAAAACTTTTCAAGCAGTCTGAAAGTCTGAATTTGATGCAGGTGGTGTGAACCTCTGAGGCGGAACGCCATCTGCTGGCTGACGACCAAAGCCGTGACAAACGACCCGCTGCAAACGAGAATCGTTATCGGTCTACTTGCAGAAAAAGCTGCAACCCTCGACAGATATCAGAATCACGATTTTCGAAATGATTGCATTCACAAATCAGCTTTCACAACCCGCCATGGGTCTCATCAGTGACACTAAAGTAGACTTACGTACACAAAACATTTCGAGCGGTCAGCGGTTGCACCTTTTTCTGCGATTAGACCGAAGACAACTCATACACATACACCATCTGCACCAGATTCAGACTTATTTTTGTTTCGTAAGGAACAGACCGTTTGAAATTTTTGTGTTCACAAGTCTAGTCTAGTGTCGCTGAGGAGACCTATCGCGGGTCGAAACAGGTGTATGGCATTGGATCTCTGGATGTAATCATTCCGAAAATCTGATTTCAGTCGTAATCATCTATTGAAGGTTCCATGCTGAACTGCTATTCTGAGATACTCGTTCTCTGATTGGCTGAAAATTCAACGAAGAAAATAATCACTGAATCTTTTATGACAGATGTCCGGTCACAGAAAAGTTTTCAGCGTGATGGACCATAGTGTGGAAATGAACTCTTAGGAGTTTTTAGGATCTGAAGAATTTGTTTTTAAATTGTTTTGATTTTGAAGAAAATTAGTAATTGTTTGTTTCGTCCTACATTAAGGACTTCATGAGGTATGTAATTGAATTAGTAGTGTTTACATTAGGTCGTTGGTTGATTGTAATGATCTACAAAGCACATATACGGCCTGGCCTGTCTTTAAATATAGTTATCATGGGTGGGGCTCGGCCCCAAAATATTGCTTGAAACTTCTTGATTCAATTCAGAGAAAGGCAATACGTCTTGCTCACTTCGTTGGAATATCGTAGAAAGGTCGGAGAATTATCACTATTCTATACATATTTCCACGGCCGGTGCTCTTCTGAATTGACGTCAATCCTTAACAGTATCAACACGGATGACCCGAAGTGTACAGAATTCTCATCCCTTCGCTGTGAGCTTGGAGAATGGAACAGCTGAACTTTGAAACTCTATGCCGAGGGAAGTTTTTCCTGAGGCTTACAAAATTCAAAATTTTCGGACATTACAGGCTTTCCTTTGGTGTGAATCTGTTAACAATCAAAAACATACAATTCAATGCATGGAAATGTGTTCTTCACAAGCAGGGGCATATACAAGGAAGGAGGGGGATGAGTGTATTTACCCCGTAGCTTCCTTGTACATGCGCTTGCTTGTGCTATATATGGATGAAAAAGACATGAACATAGACACCATATCATAAACTTCTTCAGAATGCAATTGGTGCAATCATAACATTTAATCAATAACCCAATTGTAGACAGTATTAATTTGATTTCAATCCAGGTGGAGTCCTCCATGCTGGACGAATCATCCGTTAGATTTTTTTTCTCGAATCTACAATGAGAAAGTTTTTCCATTAATAAAAACGTCTGGGAAGGAAGCAGCCAGATTCATAGCTTCAGACGCAGCAGCTGCCGCTGCGGTGGCAATAGCTGTACAAAGTTGAATGTGTGCTAGGAGATGTGTAAGCTCATAGATTCGCAGCTGCCGCAGCCATTGTCACTGTCGGCCGCCCGAAGATTGCTAACTTTTATCTATAGTAGTGGCAGCGGAAGAATGACATGAAACATGATATTCATGAAGCTGACATCAGCAATTCTGTGTTTCTGCGACAAAAAAAAGGAAATGAGTAGGGGTTATATTCATGTTTTAATCATCGTGATCTCATATTAAAATTATGCATATGTTTTCTTTTCCACATATATTTTAAAATTCAAAATTGATGAACTGTCTTTTCATTTACAATATCTTAACTACTACAGTAACCGCAGCGGCTGCGTCGAATCTATAAATCCAGTGTTCGATCCTAGAACCAGTAAATAGTACACATACATACAGCTTATCCAATCCACCCTGGCACAAACTCAGCTACTTTTTCTGTTGCACATTGGTATTGCAGACCATAACGAAAGAAAAAACACCTACTAGAAATATATTATATATTCCTAGTAGGTTATATATGTCATTAGTTCTTTGCCAAGATGGATTGGATAAGCTGTACGTACATACATACTTTCGATGTGGTACGACCCTGAAAAAGTGTATTAACTATATTATCGAAAATAATCCAGGAAAACCTTCAGAAACCGATCTGACTGAAATCGAGTCCCCCGACATACAACAATAATGTGACAGTATTCGTTCTTGGTATTCAGAAGTAACGACAACGATTTTGTGAGTCAATAGAGAACGCAAATGATGTTTATCAGCCACTACAACAAATAACCTTTGAATGTTATGCACATAAATAATATGTCGATCGCATTTTTAACGGACCGTTACTGTTAGGTTTTAATTGAAACCACATTCATTGAATGATAATGGATATATTTATAACTGTTTTGATAATGATTCGATGAAATATTTATCATAAACTCATATTTTATGGTGAAGTTATGGATGTATAATTACAACACTTGTATCATCAATTGAAATGTATCGGTTCGTTTGGAGTATTAGTAATACATCATGTGATTGAAACCAATTTCTGGATTATTTGAAGAACATGAGGAGTCACCGAATCACCTAGGTATGAGAGGGTTGATAAGTTTTTGAAATAATAAAAGCAATAAGGCATGTTTCGGTTAGTGTGAGTTGAAAGATCTATACCCATACAGCACCCGATATCCTATGGACGTCCAATTCATGTCCAATTCATGTCGGAATAGCCTTGGACCAATTTTGGATATCCATAGGATATCCAAATTTTGGATATCCAAAGTATTCCCAGTAAAAAATATCCATACGATGTACAAAATGGATATCCTTTCGGATATCCACGATGGATATCCATGAAGGATATCTTATGGACATCCATTTCGTACATTTATTTTATAAATGATTAATATTTCTTCCGCAGTGGCACCCTACGAATTGGCAACGTGATTGGGCCATTTACATGGACATCCCAGCAAGAAAGTTGATATATTTAACTTTTTATCCTTTATTTAAATAATATTTGAATATAGCGTCACCTAGCGAAGACGTGACGCGCGACGATAAATGCAAAAGCGCTGCATTGTGAACTCACCTCGACTCTGTTTCCTGACGTGCAACCGTCTATGGAGTCTGTCAAATGTCGTAATTTTGAGTCTGAGTGTTGGGTCGGTTTGAAAAAATTATGTTGAACTGAGTTGAAGCGTTGTGGTGTGCATTGTGCAATAATTGTGTTTATAAAGAAACGAAAAATAGTGGTGTGTTATTAATAATTGTAAACTGTGATCATTAGCATTCACCGTGAACGTGAAATTTTGGAAGGAAGCAAGTGAATTGTCGAGTACTATATTCATATGTTATTCAATTGAGAACTATTCAAATTCATCAATAACTTTTCTGTCGAGAACTCTTGGCAAACTATTTTTCAAATTTAAACTATATCAAGTATTTTGTTTGAAAAGTAATGAAAAAATTAATGAAAAATTCTTATTGACGACATGAGTTTATTAATCGTTCGTCTACCACTCTACAGTTTATCTTAGCTTGTCTAAATTTTTTAAATACAGCGAAACCAATCTAGCAGAACATTTTAAATTGCACATACGGCCACGTTGAGTGCCTTATCGCAGGATATATTACTGACTATAATCCGTTGTCCAAGACGTTTGCAGCACTTTTTCACGTCTCAAGCTAGGTTGGTTTCTCTGTAAAGAATTGCACAAATAATTATGTGGAATTATGAACAATATCTTATGGACGTTCTTGATGGATATCTCATGGATGTCCATGAAGTATATCTCGTAGATATCCATGATGGATATCGTATGGGTTGAAGGAAATCTTATGGATGTTCTTTAATGGATATCTCATGGATGTCCATGAAGGATATTTTATGGACGTACAGGTTGGTGGCCTAAGAATGTCCATTGGACGTCCATTGAATATTCTTTGGATAAAAACTGTACGTCCATCGGATGTCCAAAATATCCTTAATAGATATCCATCAGATATCCACTGGATGTCCATGTGTTGTGTGGGTACGAGTGAGTCGAATCAGAGAGGTATTATTGAAGTTGAGTAATGATGTAGCGTTTATAAAAAACTACTGTATTTTTTTCAGCTCTTTATATTTTCCAAGAATATTTTATAGTTTACACCTGCTTGTCCTGATGAAATTCGTCGCCACAATTTTATTGGAAAGAGATATTTTTTTCATCGAAAATAAAATGAATTCTATTCCTAATTTACTATACCTATAGGGGTTGGGTAGAATAATTGTTTCGTTCATTATGAAAAATGAATATTCATTCATCTCCCTCTTCTTTATGTAGAATGTAATTTTTTTATCATTCGGTCCAAATCGGATTCTTTCTCGGGTGACATTCCAGCAGATGAGAGAAATCGAAAGGCGTAGAAATGAGGCGTTGCCATACCTATTTTGAGAATTCTTCGGAATAGAGTTGCTTGGTAGCCGATTTGGCTCACCTACAACACGTTGAAAATTGGTTTCTGACCGCAGGGAGTCAGTTCTCTGATGGGTTTTCAAAGGGATTTGTATACTGGTGGATTTGTACATAGTGCGATTTTCATCAATCTGATCGAAAACGTTTTCGGATATAATTTCTTCTGCTTCTGACTCGGCTTCTGATTGCTGAGAATTCCATGAAAGGCTGCACTACCCACAGATTGTACCGAAAAACCACCACTTCTCCAGAAAAAACGAGTTACGCCATTTCACTCGGTTTTTTTGTCGGTTTGAGTCACCCTTCGTCAGGTAAGGTAAGAATGGCAATATATGTACATTTTTTATTGTTTTTTCTTTATTATACTCTGGATAGTCGAGAGTTTCAGGGATACTCTTTCAAAGAGGAATTTTCGTATAGGGTTCAATGGAGAGGTTGTCAAGATAAGTTTTTTTGGAGTTTCTTCAACTGGGATTTTTTTGAAGAATTGCTTTCCTACTTCGATAGAGTTCAACGTTTTTTTGGTTTCCGCAAGGGAATATATATATATATATATATAAATATATATATATATATATATATATATATATATATATATATATATATATATATATATACAAAACTCGGGAATTATATTTAAGACAGCAGCAAAAGCGAAAGTGTACTCTTATAACAATATATTCCCAATATTTCGACAATCGATTGTTGTCATCATCAGGGAGCTACAAAATAATGTTAATGATTGAAAATATGACACAGATTTTTTTTCCTTACTTACATTGTTAGTGAGGATGGTCGCATGAGACCACTAACAATGTAAGTAGGTATTACGAACGAATCATATTCCTTGTGTTTGACTAAAAACTATACTATTTTTCATCTTACTTTCATATTGACTGAGAATTATTCCCAGATTGCATATCATGCTTATATGAGGTTTATGTATAACGTTCTGTGAATCTAAGCTGAGTATACTCTGGTGAGGTGGTATTATTACAATCTGTATACATAATTCTTCACAAGTAATATTATTCTGTTACAATTAACTTCTTTCCCCGCTTGATTTACTACGTTTTTCTATCTGAACCTGGAGCTAAAATTGTCTCCAAAAATTGAGACCATACATTTTCCAATTGAATTTTTATATACCTCATCAAATGATACATTTGGAGTGCATGTCTGATTTTATTTTCTACCTCCGTTCAATTTCATAGCCAGTGTTTGTGAACATTATACAGAGTCTCAGAAAATATCAGAACTCATTTTTGCTGGGATTTCAACAACTTTATTACTTGATTTGGTTGCACAGCCGACCTTATCTCATATTCTGTGTGGCGCCCATCAACAAGATTTTTTCAACACCTTTGAATTTTTTGAAAATGGCTCCGAAATGGGAGCCGAAACGTAGACAAGTAAATCTTTCCAGACGCGGATCAACCGGAAGTTCCAGCCAGCACCTTTCTAACCGCGGAAGCCTAGCCGATCAAATATATATATATATATATATATATATATATATATATATATATATATATATATATATATATATATATATATATATATATAAACCTTACCATACCATATATATATATATATAAACCTTACCAGCCAAGGAGATGAAATTGAAGATATACAATGTACCTCATTGATCTATCTAGAACAGTTAAGATAAAGCAGTTTTGTGTTATAGCCGTAGAAAAACGTCTCATCTATAATAGCATTCCATTGGTGACAAATATTCTATTGAACACTGCGTTCGATGTTCGGTATAAGCCAAGTTTCACTACAGTACCCCGTGAATTTTTTTCTGGAAATCGATAGAAATTTTTTTCCCTGCTGACAAGATTAATGGAAGAAAAAAGCAAAACTATAGGAAAAAAAATTAATATACTATGGAAATATCATTTTTCCACTCCCACTATCTAGAATAGTTTATTAAATATTGGGGAGCTGTTAGGTAATGGCTCATTTAGAATACACGTGTATTCTAAATTAATGGCGGCCGCTTCCGGAAACAAAATTTGAAAATGATGGGATATGTAACATATAACTTGATAAATTTTATTCATAATTACATTCAATTGTCCGAAAACGAAACTCAGCGAGTTATCGTTTCAAATTATTTTTGAAATTGAATTAACAATGATTATTTCAGGAAATTTTTTGTTCAGTTTGTGGATCGGTACTGTTACGATTTATCCTCGGGTTCGTTTATCATAACTCCAAACAACACTAAACCACATTTACTACAACTCTTCATCACAATACAATACAACACAATCACTTGAATTGCTCCGCTAACTTTAAAAATCTCTGTAATAGAAATTCTTCACGTTGACTTCTGCACTTAGCAATAACAAAGCTCGCTCCACTAAGCTAGAACTCTGATTTACTATCTGCTAAACTCGCTCCAATTAGCTCTGAATAACTCCGCTCAATTCTCTGCGAATAAAATTGTCTATAACTATCCGAATAACTTACTAACTCTCCCGCGATGAAGTGTTTCCTTTTATACCTGCGTACGCTTATGGAGAATCTTCGAGAGATGCCTCGATGATTCTCCATGCGAATCAACAGTTCCTGGAAAAATGACGTTCGCTCTTCGACCCCCACACTAGCAAGCAATTGTTTTACCTACATCATGTCATTCAGTTTCTCGTCAATCATTGAAAATGAATAATAACGAAGAAAAAGTGCAGTACGCAACTCGAGGATAAGGCCAGTTACGTGCACTCGGGATTTACTGCATTCGGCTGACGCCTCGTGCATACAATTTTTTGCTCGCGCCTAATAGGCAATGTATCTTCCTCGTAACGTAACATACTATAACTATCTTCGAATGTCCTTATTTTTTATCTACTTTCAGGAAGAAGTGTTTTTACTCGGAAGAATACGAAGTAGGAAAACACTTTGTCGATGTATTGGCAATGTCAGGACTACGTCTTCTTCTTTCATTCGAAACGTCATCCTGCCCATCGTAATTCATGAAGTGCCTAGATCCCCGCTAACGTGTACACATCAGCGCAGTTACAAAAAACGAGCTATTCCTCGTAGGATATCACACATTATCTCAGTACCAAATTCTTAAAAAAGATCTAGGCACCGAGTGTCTCCCTTGAGAAAACCACAAACCTCATCAGTAACGAAAGCACTTGTCTCCGACAATGGTACGTAACCGTTTAATTAGCCATTTTCTCAAGTACATGATTCAGCGCTCCCGTCACTCAAGGCGAGTCCATATATTTATTGTCGAAAATCCAGGTTGAATTTCAATAGTATATTCTAGATATTTGCAACAATCTTCATGAAACATAGGATATTTATGAGATATAAATGTCAAACCCATTTTATGAAAGTATAGAAGCTAAATCGAGAAACATTTTAACCTCTCTAGGTAAACGATATTTACAAAGAATGAGAATATTGACATTTGTGGAAGTGTCATTAAATTGGTTGATGTGCAAAGCCTATGTGAAACACAAAATGTACCAAGGCCGTACCCAGAAAAAGTTTTCGGGGGGGGTAGGGGGGGGGTTGTGGCACCAGGCGGGGCCAAAGAACGTTGAAACTGATAGTCAAATATCCCATTTTCACGCCATTTCAATCTTCATTAACAAAAGTTAGAACGACATAGAAATAATTAATATATAAATAATATCAACAAAATAATTTTCCCTGTTAATTTGGTGTCTAGGAAAATAAATAGATTGACAATGCAAATAGACTCAACACTGTCTAGTACAATACAGTACAAAATTATGTCTGTAGACAATAACAGTTACATTACAAAACAAAATCCATTCTTCTGTTTTTTTTTCTTGCGAATTCATCGATCACTTTGTCTGTTGAAATTTTATGGCTTCTATGAACCGGCATGAGAGCCAGTCCGCTTAGTCTGTCTTGTCCACACGGATTTCCCAAGTACGTCTTCAATCGCCTGAGAGTGGAGAAAGTCCTTTCAGCAGTTGCAGTGGTCACTGGCAAAGAAGCGAATATTTTCAGGAAAGTGAATATGTTAGGAAAAAGTTCCCTATTACATTGGTTTAATGCCTCAATGGCACAAGGAGGCTTGTCGAGTTCCATTTGTTTTTCCCAAAACAATTTCCATCGAGTACTCACTAGGTACTAGTTCTAGATCAACCATCTTTTCATAAAGTTTCAAAGATTCAACGTATATTTTCTCGTTCGTTTAGTTTCGGAGTAAGCCCCCAGTACTGTACTACCAACATATAAAAACGAAATTTTTTCCGAAAGTAGTCAGAGTCAGAGACTTGCGAAAGCGAATGGCGGTCTTTTTTTTCGTGCTGCTACCTATCGTGATAGCACCTAACTATATGCTTTACGGCAACTACGTAATGAAACGCTTCGGTCTACGCCGTCAGCGGCGGATTACGTCCATCCACGAATTCCACGTAGGTGAATGGGTTAATAAAATTATAATAAATTTGACAAATTATTCACGTACATTTTTAACTAGAAATTGGTTTGAACTCTTCCTGATTTACCTATGAAGAAGAAAAAGAACAATTATAACTTGAGTAATGCGTTTGAAAAACATTCATTTTTGGAAAATTTCGGGGGGGGTTTCAACCTCTCTGACCCCCCCCTGGGTACGGCCTTGAAATGTACTGACATAAAATGACCTACGTCGATATTCAATATACCAATCCTTACAGTTAACTTCAACTCTCACATACATTATCTTAGTATCAAATTCACAAAAAAGATAAAGGTACTGAGTGTCTTCCTTGGGAAAACCACAAACCTCATCAATAAGTAATACACTAGTCTCCAACAATGGTACGTAACCTTTTTATTATTCATTTTCTCAAGTACAGGATTCAGCGCTCCCGCCACTCAAGGCAAATCCATATTTATTGTCGAAAATCCAGGTAATATTTCACTAGATTTTTGCAACAATCTTCATGAAACATAGGATATTTATAAGATATAAATGTCAAACCCATTTTATGAAAGTATAGAAGCTAAATCGAGAAACATTTTAACCTCTCTAGGTAAACGATATTTACAAAGAATGAGAATATTGACATTTGTGGAAGTGTCATTAAATTGGTTGATGTGCAAAGCCTATGTGAAACACAAAATGTACTAAAATAAAATATGATTCACTTTCTACCTCGATATTCAATGTACCATTCCTTACAGTTAACTTCAACTCTCACACACAATTTCTTGAGAGCAATGAAGTATGTGTTTGTACGAGTAAATAATTTTGGCGAGTTTATTACGAAACTTAATAATTTTGGTATAATCATTTTTGAACGATTTACCGAAAAATAGTATAATAATTGGAAAAGCCACATTCCCAGATCCCGTGTTGCTTCAATATTCACAGTCATCTGGGATTGTGAGACTTTTCATACTGGTAATATACTATTCTTTCTGAATTCCTGAAGCACAAAATAAATCGAAGGTTCATGATATCTAAAAATTCCTTTTTCTGTCCCATTAGAAATTAAACATCAGGAAACAGTAACGATTATTATTTCGTGGAGTTTTTGAATATTTTTTCCAGGAATTCGGGATCTTCTTGAATCCTTATTAACACGTTCCATGTCTAACACGATCTTCTCCTTAGAATTGCACCAGGTGATATTTCCAAGAATCTTATTTGAGATCCAAAATAATTTTCTATATGTATATAGTGTGTGTTATATAACACATTCATTAGAACTTCGAAGTGAATGGGTGAAATTATCAAAAATTGTTTCGTATGAAAGTTTTGAATATCGATGAATTAATTCAGCCCCATTCTGCAACAAACATGGTATTGATTAAAAGCGAACAACGTACAATGCTGCTCCAGAGCTCTTCGGCACCCAAAATAATAAGTGACCTTTGCCCACACAAGGCTCTAACTTCTGAGGTTAGAATGAGTATATACCAATCGATTTTGCAGTTATATACCAGAAAAATTAAAAAATGCAGACTCAATCAACAGTCTTGATTTTCAACAAAAACCCCGTTGAGTTTTTTTTATTCATGAAGTTTTAAATTATTTCATATACGTACTATCCTTGAAGATTACTTTTAAAAAATGAAGGGTTATGTAAGTATATACCAAATGGTACGATAATTATTCCAAAACCAATGAAAAAAAATATTTATACCTCCCCTGCAGAGATTTCTATCGAACTCTAATTCATATTAAATGGAACTGCCATACCTCATTTCTTTCGAACCCACGAACACTAGAATATGAGATACCTTTGTTTTTGGAAATTTTTGAGGACACTTCATATGATACATCAAGAAACAGTCATCATCTTTGGGTCTGACAGCATACTCTCCTTGGTAAACGATGATTGAAAGAGGCTAAAACACATCTAGCAAATTCATGCCAAAGAATAAGAGAATAATGCTGCAACATGAATGAAATCCTCATTAACATCATAGGATGCAATTACAAAGAGGAGACTTTTCAAAGTGTACATTCTTGTGGAACACGTTAATGAAGATTTTAGAAGATCTAGAATTCCTGGAAAAAATATTGGAAACGATCAGTCTGAATGCACAAAAGAAAAAGTTGTTAATTTTTGTAATTGTTACTGATCATCAGAAAAATTAATTCTAAAATGAAAGAGAGAAGTATTTCAATGCTCAATTCCTCTCAATGTATTTTGAGCACAAAAAATGCTAGAGAATGTTTACTTCATATTAGAGGATCAGCAGCCTGAAGATATGGTGGTTTGATTTATCACCCAAGATTGTTTTTTGGTGATTCTGTTGAAACGTTCAATGTGGAATAATAATATTATTTTACATCCTATATATATATATATATATATATATATATATATATATATATAGATTATCAAATTCTCTGGTCTATCACAATTTGCATTCAATTCGAAATGCCCACCACAAGATAGCTAGCTATTTCTGGCTTTGGCCTTCATCAGCTGTGGGTTGGCATGGTCCTCGTATCGAAGACAAACTGTGATAGATATCCAGAGGATTTGAAATGAATCGTGCCTCTGGATATCTATCACAGTTTGTCTTCGATACGAGGACCATGCCAACCCACAGCTGATGAAGGCCAAAGCCAGAAATAGCTAGCTATCTTGTGGTGGGCATTTCGAATTGAATGCAAATTGTGATAGACCAGAGAATTTGATAATATTTTTATCAGTTTCCTGATTCATCTTGCTTCATAGCAAATAACTTTCTCTTTATATATATATATATATATATATATATATATATATATATATATATATATATATATGTATATATATATATATATATATATATATATATATATATATATATATATATATATATGTATATATATATATATATATATATATATATATATATATATATATATATATTTGAAAAATTCGAGAATAAATTGTTTTCGAATTATGATTGACCTAGTATTAGTAAAATATTTCAATGCAAGTTTTTATTCGATAACGAAAAGCCTACTTTGTCATGACAAAGTGAACCCTTCAATTGAGTTTCTGTTAAAATGTGGACTGTTGAATAAGGTTCCTCGTCTACATTCTTCTGAGCATAACTTCTGAATCGCACGGCATATACTCAGACAACCATATATTTTATGAAAGTTCTTCACAAGAGGAATCCGGATATAGAAAGCAATAAATGCTATTCAAAGCAGTTTTGTTGCATATATTAATGAAGGAGAATATATCGTGATTGATTCGTTATTATGAGATTATATTTAGTGGGGATGAATTTCTGCTTTCAACTCGGAATTTTCTGATTCCATTTTTTTAACCAAAAAAATCGTGTTTGGATTTGATTTCCAATAATACTCCGAGATTGAAGTTGGAATGTAATACAATTTGAGATTGGAATTTAACGAAATTTGAAGATTGAGGCTAGACTTTTGTTAAATTCTGATTTCAAACTTGGATTTTTGTTAAATTCCGACCGTAAACCCAAAATTTATCGATAGCATTTCAAAGATAATTTGTTACCCCTCTACGCCTCCGTAGGTGCTACATGTCGTAAAATCGAAAAAAATGGTTTTCGAATTTTGATTCATTCAGTATTAGGAAAAAAATCCTAACATCATCATGGGCGCCCGCAGAATATTTTCCCAGGGGGGGCAAGGCCACCGGGGGGTCTGGGGGGTATGACATTTTACAGTGAAAAAGTAAAAGTCAAAAATGTTTTAAAGTAATATGTATTTGCTTCAAAATGAACTTAGGTGTGACATGATCTGAATGGATGTAGAATGTTAGGACTTGAACAAGAATTGTACTCTTATCCATTCCAAAAACATTGATGGTCTTTTCTATTAGCTCATCTTTTTGTTGTTTTACTGTGTTCCTATGAACAGACAGTAGACAGAGGCCGGTAAGCCGATCGTTTGACATGGTGCTCCTTATCCAAGTTTTTACTCGTCTCAGAGTGCTGTAAAGAAACATAACAGTAAACATTTTGAAGATATAAACCATTTTTACTCCTATAAACGAAATTAAACATTGTAAACTAAATTTCTGCCAACTACTGGTATACTTGACTTAGTATATATTTTAAAAGACTATTATGAGTAGATATGCTATGTATGTACGGGGAAAATGGCAACACTGTCTTATGGAGAATACCATGTAAATCTGGGGAAAAAAGCCAAGCTCGATTTTGCAAATTTTCGTACCAACTATGGGATCTCCATAAGACAGCGTTGCCAGGTTTTCCCCAGATCTGCTACTTTTATCTCACGACCAGTTGATCAACGTCCGGTAGGTATACCTTACATCTACTTATTGAATATAAAAAAACCATTCGCCTCCGTGCGGGCTTGAACCCCGGACCTATCGGCTAGTAGACAGTGATTTAACCACTGCGCTACCACGGCTCTTATATATTAGAGGAATTATATTGTTTGGATGCGGCCACACCGTTCAATATTTAAACACTTCATGGAACAATCCTTCATTCAGATATAAACCTCAATAGTAGTTATGATAATGATGAACTTGCTAGTATATTTGGAAATTGATTGGTAATACTGAAAATTATTAAAAAAAAATATTTCTAGCAGTCGGATTTGAACCAGAGCTATTTTCGAAGTCGAGGTCAGCCGTTTCTACTTTCGGTTTATAGGTTATAGGTACAACAAATAATACAAAATAATGAATGGTAACCTTAATACACACATATTGGAATAAAATATGAGATAAGGAATAAAAGAAGATTGAACTTACGTACTTTTCACTATTATTTTCAGTTTGAAAACATAAATGTGCACGTACAGACGAAATGTTTTGTGTTCCATCTTCCATCCTATTGTTTTTTGTAAGAGTTTTCATCATTTCTGAAGAACAGTCATTGAACAGAAGACTCGAGTTGAGAGTAGACATATGGTTTTCACTGCCAAAAAAGCCTGTGAGTTCATTGGTCGATTCTCAATTCACATTCAATATTATCATTCTATCAATATGCCAGTCAGTTTTTTTATTTCTCAAGCTATTCCCCATTTACGATGAGATTGACTCGTGGACTTATTGTTCGTTGTTGTTGTCAAAAGTATTGAATAATAATAATGGTGAGAAAATTATTCAATGAATTGAATGATGTGGATACTTATTCATGATACTAGATGCTAGCAACTGAGAAGTATGAGGAATCATCTGATGCCCAAACAATGAAACAAATAAAACGGTTCACCGCTTTTCAGCACACTGACGAGAAAATGCAGGTATTCGTCTTGCAATTCGGAGGAGCTCTTGTGAATATGTTTACAATACTAGATCAAATTATGTTTTACCTATGTCTGAATTCAACAAATGGATTACATTTTTGGATTGGAATGAACATTATGTCTGACTAACACGTTCTCGATTTTATTCCAATAGCAAGTAATTATAGTTTCCCTATCCTACTAGCAAGGGCAACTCATAGGATTTGAACCGTGGACGTGGACAAATTATAGATAACTGGATCTCACTCCCATTTTATATAACAGCCGGAAACATATTATGTGTGTGTGTATGTGTTATGTAAAGTATAGAAGAATACGAATTGAAGTTATGTTCTTGAATATACGATGTGTATTCAAAAGCAGTCTGATCGAGTCGGGTTGATATTGAATTTGAAATGCTCATTTGGACTACTTAGGTGCCTATATTTCATAATTAGTGGTCTCGGTGGTGTAGTGATTAGCATATCCGCCTATCAAGCGGAAGACAGGGGTTCGAATCCCCGTCGGGCCACCGTGCTGGGTAATCGCACGTTAAAAGGTAAGGCCTCGTTGGTCCATTGCTCGCACAAGTTTTGACTTTTGAGGGTTGACGTTCGTCAGCTGGTTAACGGAAACGAACGATTTTAGAACACTTATGCGGTTCTATGGAGAGTTTCTGTATCAATTGAGCAAATTCTTTCATTTACCTTATATCAAATATTAAATGATTAATGGATCACGAAATGAATTATTGAACTCAATCAATGGGAAATGGGTTCAGAATGTGCCATTCTTGTTGAAAATGCTGAATGAATGGAAGTAACAGGGGGGGTCAATTATGACGAACGTTTCTCAATGTATGTGGAGTAATACTTGATTTGTGTAATGAACTGCGAAAGTACAACACGAGCCTATACCCATTTACCTACCAACCTTCGTAGTTTTTTGAATTGGAACTCAGAGCCGTTACATTGTTAGAAAAGTGTGTTGATGTACCTAGTTATTATTATATGTCATATGTTGACTCTTTGATTCCATCTATCTATAGATGATGAATAATCACTTGAAAGCATCTGTTGAGAAGAAATAACAACTAATGAGTTCGATACGTAAATTCCTCTCCTGAGAGAAAACTGATATAGGCATTGGATCCATCATATGAAACCACCGAAGAGAAATAATCATTCATAAAGGCATTGTCTGTAAATGTATTACTGAAGATGTTGAGTAACTATCGTTATGGGGACATTGGATCATTGTGATGGGCTTTTTTACTTTTTCCATATGAAATTATCTTCGACACAACAAAATCAAACCTGACATACATTACATGACAATAAATGCACTTATATAGGATGAAATGCTACCTTCAAGCAGGATCGTTCGTATAAAATATGAGTCTTTGTCGATATCAATTTATTTATTCAAATTGAATAATCCAAAATCATGGTTGAGTCGTTAAATATTATACCATAGCTCTCTGAAGATTATACCACTACTACATTATCATCTGAGCCAAAAATTCATCTTTTTTATGTGTCCTTCTCATCATTCACATCTAGAAAACTAGAATGCAGTGGATTATAATCCATACATATACATACAGTCCACGAAAGTTACACCTCTCATAGTTAGTACAGAATCAAAATTACCGGAATACTATAATACCACGATTGAAACCGAGAACACGAGAAACGGAGATCAGATAATGGAAAATCGAGATTTTCTACAACTCATCTTCAGAATTCAACCTATTTTACTTTTGGATATTTGAAGAAATGTTACTGAAATTCTGATTTGAATCAAAAGGATTCCATCAAATATGTTATCATCCCCAGACGATTGCTTCATCGCTAGATATTGCAATTCCAAAATCGTCTCTCTCATACCAGAAAATCAGAGTGTACTATATATCATAAAAATATACTCATAATCATTTCATCATTTGCACATGTGAAATTTTGGATTCGGCTGTACAACAAATGAGTATTATCGGAATTAGTATAAATTTCAGTGGGTGAACATTACAGGCACATGAGAAGTTTTCGAGAACAATAAATACATATTGACAAAGTACGAAAATAACAAGTACGCAACGTGAAAATCCTACGGTTTCAAAAATATTACAACATCATTATTGAGAATGTTTTGGGTTAGATTTCTTGAATTATAAAAAATCATGACTACATGAAGAAAACAAATACTGAACTGATTTTTAATCTCATTAGCTCCACTAAACACAGTAATTTCATACCCAGTTTTCCAATCAGTATGCAGTGATTAGCACATCATTGTTAGATCTAGGACACTGCGATAACTCAAACTCCTTCACTCAACTTTCTTAGGTTATTTCATAATGTTTTTCAACTCACCTTCATGTTCTCAGCAGCTCATATCTTCATGTTTTCTACAACGTGTTGAATCAAATTTCAGGAAGTGTTGATAACACTGGCGATATAGACAAAAGTAATTGCATGGTGGTCAAAAAGAATTGTTTGTTTTGAATGAATTTGCTCAATCCTCCGGAATTATTAAATATTCAGTAGTATTTGCAGTTCAGTTTCCTTAGAGCCATTCTTACATATTAATTCGATTCATTGCCATACCAGATACATACTACACCCATCCTAGCAGACTTAATTTTCATATTCCATTGATTAAAGAATTTTTGACGAATTTTCATTCTTTCTGATTTATCACTGATGTCATTGTTATCAACAAGAATTATTGAATGAATTTCATCAATCTTTCCGAATTATCTCATTTTGAAGTATTTGTGAACACAAAGGTGCATGACTACAATAATTCAGTTTTTACTAAAAACATTTCTACATCTCTCGATTCATTGTCAGATTCATGTAATTATCCGGCAAGCAGACATTATTGTCATATTTAATTGATTACAGAACTTTCGACAAAAATTTGTTATTTCCCTCTATTCCACGATATAAGCATTCACGAAATCATTATGCAATGAAAATTGGTATATGTAGGTATTACAGCTTTCATGATTTGTTTCTTACTTCAACTGCGACATTCCACGAATGTTTCATTAAATGAAAAACAAGTGAGCCACCTGTGATTGATCTTCAGCATTTTCTCATCTAATTTTGTGAAATGAATTGTATTCTTGTACCTACTAACGGAATAAACCATACTTCCATTATAACGATATTAAATGCAGAGTTATCTGTAACAAGTGCGTAAAAACATATATAATTGAGTGTTGCCCCGAATATTCCATTTTATAAATGCTTTTGTTCACAGTCTTAAGGTTGGGTTAATTCCCACCCCCAAACAACTTGGCATTCAGCTGGCTTTCTGTGTGTATGCAAGCATACTCAGGTATAAACCTATCGCGAGAGTGCTGTCGATAGGGTCATTGAAGTGCTCAGTTGTGGTTGTGAGTTAACCATTTTGTTTCGGGTGTGGTTCATTCAAAGGTAAATAGATAAACGATGTTAATTGTTTCATATATATTAACTCACTCTTTATATTGAATAGAATTCTATTACTTGTTCAATTGAATTTGCACAATGATGTGTGTAACATGAAAAACAATGAGGGAGAGAAAGAAAAAATCATCTTTTCAGGAAGATCTTATGTAATTTATTTCTGTTCATGAAATCATTCGATTCATGATTGGTATGAATTTTCGGTTACTGCTGGAGTGCCTGAGAATTTTCAATGATAATAACACTAATAATTATTATAACACAGCAAGTTTTGGGTCACTGACGAATTCAATACATATTTCAAATATTCCAGTTGGAGATACGCCATAGATATTTTTTTTCTCACCAATATATTCAAATCAGAATATAAAAGCAAGTCATTTGGTCTAGTAATTTCGGAATCATATCAATCAATCATAAATTATTCAGAAACGATTCTAAAAAAAGCCTGTTGAAAACTATCATGGATACCTACCCGTAACGTGAATACAACTTTACTTGGAGTATTGTTCATTCACAGCTCTCCCCCTCTCCTTTATGAGCATCTCATGACGTGGTCGAAAGTGAACTCAACATAAAAACACTGATAATACCGAATTTTTTGAAATATCTCAATTGCACAACAATCTTTGCCTGATTTTGCTCCTCTCAGTGAAATGAGACTTCATAGTTGAATTCGACTCAGTTGATTGATTCAGAGAACTGTCTATATGAAGTATATTTCTTCTTCAACTGTATATTTCTTTTGAATGTACCCTCTATTAAAAACAAAACTTTCAATATCTAGTACATATCATTCAGGAATATACTTTGAAAGAATTATCTATATCTTATAATTATGAAAAATTCAATATAGCATCAAACACACTCGACAAAATCGCACTTATCATAATTTTTCCGTTTTTTTTATGCGGACATAAATTCCGAATCATGGAAAAAATATTCACTCAAATCTTGAGAATCGATTTTTCAGTTATTAGGTAACTCGGTTATTAATCGATGTGTCCTGAACTGATATCAATATGGAAAAATCAGGTAGTCTTGATAGAACCAGAATACACATAAAAACTTATTCTCTTGCAAATTCTCGATATTTTCAATGGCATCTGAGATACTCGGATAAAGGATGGAATTAATTCTTTCTCCTATTCTTATCCAATTTTCACTTCCTGGTGATTTATTGGGAAAACCAGTCAAATTATGTTCATTTGCCATTCTGAGGCCTACATGATTACCTTTTGACTTTTAATTCCTAACATTGCTCAGGTCAGATATTCAGTCTAAAATAATATGAATTTATTATTCAAATGGAGATTGCACATAACACTGAAAAAATGAGGGAATTTAATACAATTATACAAAAAGATGGGTCTTGGAATCTTCACTTCCGTAGCAAAACAAACTGCTGTTTCGTCAACTTGGCCACACAAACATTTTTTTTCTTCAATTCCGACATATAAAATGTCAGTTTACAAAATTGGTGAAAATGTTAAAACATCTGTCATTCAATACCCATTTATATAATTAATTACTTTTTCTCACTCAGTTATAAAAGTGGTACAAAAGCATCCCCTTGTTAAATGAAAGTTCACATGGACTCCCTCATATATTCATTGAAGTGATGACCATTAAAATAGTTGGATCTCACAGTCTGAACAAAACTCGAATTTTCAACTCTGGGATGATTCTAATTTATTTTCATACATTCATTTATTAATTTTCCTTCAAGACAACACAAGATTGAATAGGAATAGCTATTGAATTCATTCCGTTTTTAATCAAAATAGTTGAGAGCTACATGTACCTTCAAAAGCCAAATAGCACACAAAAAGTACCGATAATAAGCTAAAATATCAACAGTCACAGAAATTCATCCGCATTATAAAAACACTTACCGACAAGAAACTCAAATTATGTTTGAACTGTAATTCTAACTGACATTTCTTCATCCCTGCAGATATCAAATTGTGAAATTTTGGGCTCAAGTTGTGTGAGGAATTAAAATGAATACGTCTTGTACAGTACCACTCATGTATTTTTTTTTGTGAATATCCGATCTGACTCTTGAATTCACTTGCATACTGAAAACATCCGAATCTGTCTGATATCTTTCATCAAACATTCACTTCCAGTTGGGGTTTATAAACTTGTGAGAGACATCAAACTGATATGATAACCGAACTTGATACTAGTCAAATTTTGTGAGATAGACAACTTTATCATTTGAAATTAACGAAAGAATACTTTCTGGAAATGTTAAAACATCGGACATTCAATACCCATTTATACAATGACTTACTTTTTCTCGCTCAGTTATAAAAGTGGTACAAAAGCATCCACTTGTTTAATGAAAGCTCACATGGACTCTCTCTCATATATTCATTGAAGTGATGACCATCAAAATAGTTGGATCTCACAGTCTGAACAAAACTTGAATTTTCAACACAGGGATGATTCTAATTTATTTTCATACATTCACTTATTCATTTTCCTCCAAGAAAACACAAGATTGCATAGGAATAGCTATTGAATTCATTCCGTTTTTATTCGAAATAGTTGAGTGCTACATGTACCTTCAAAAGCCAAATAGCACACAATAAGTCCAGATAATAAGCTACAATATCAACAGTCACAGAAATTCATCTGCATTATAAAAACACTTACCGACAAGACACTCAAATTATGTTTGAACTGTAATTCTAATTGACATTTCTTCATCCCTGCAGATATCAAATTGTGAAATTTTGGGCTCAAGTTGTGTGAGGAATTAGAATGAATACGTCTTGTACAAAGGATATTCGACTAAGTTTGGGCTGACAATTCCGTTTTTTAGTGATTATTACACATGGTGCCGCTGAAAACTGACAGCATAGTGTTAGAAGTTATTGTTTCACATAGCGGCATCGTTCTAAACATGTATCATACTGTGTCATTTCACTCCTTAAGAAGTGTTATGGGCTTGTAGTCGACAATAATTGTTGATCCCAAGAAGATATAAACGCTCTGAGCTGTCTACCCGTCAAATTGTAGATGCATTCGAGTTGACGCCCGAAACTATCCGAACGCGTCCTCAATAACCTTATCGCGTTTTTTTTGGAACTCGGGGCGAGTTCCTGTTCCTTTGTTTCCAATGGCACTGAATAAAGCCCGGCTAATGCACTGAATGCCCTGCCCGCTCGATCGGGCTTCAACTTGTGAAGTCTTACTATCTCACAAAATCATAAATGTTTACGAATTGAGACAGGAAACATCCGAAACTCTTACCATGAACTGTTGGTGAATGAAGTGAAAAATTCATAACATATCATTTATTCTGTTTTTGAAATAATTGGCATATTTCAGCGAATCTCAAAGTATTATAGGTCTCGTTCGCTTTTCGGAAACTAATCAGAGAAAACTCGCCCAAATGAAGACTGAATATGAAATCACGTGAATCGTTCCACTCCACAGCTGGCTTACTGATCTCGTATGATCAGACACAGTTCAAACTGAATACCGGTATAAACCTTATATAATTTCAGGTGAGGTTGACTTCAGAATACGGATACAACATTGTGTCCGAACACAAAATTCGCACTACTTGAATACTCTCCAATACGGCCTGGGCGTATACAACTTGATCCTAGACTCCTAGACATTTAGAAATGAATGACAGTCCCCCGCATTAGGGTGTTACATCGAACGAAGCAACATTCTTTTAGGCCGTGGAACAACCTTCCTACGGCTAGACTTCCGATATGCTCTCAATGAATTGTGCTTTTGAATGTGACCGATCAAGCGGCCCGGATGGAAAATGACCAATTTGATGAGCAACTTGTACGATTTTCTGGGAAAAATAATTTATTTTGGATCAGTTACTTGAATGTATGTCAACCGGTATGTGGCTGCACGTGTCTTAACAAATTCAGATAGTCACAGCAAGTGTTGAAAAAAAAAATCTTAATGTCACCACAATGACAGGCAATAAATAATGCATCGATAGCCACACTCATAAAGTTTCCCAGTTTCGTACCCATACCAACTTCTAGCATTTTCTTGTACACACCCACTCACGCAAACCGATGCGACTAGACAGTCGAACTCACAGATGTCGAATAGAAACAAATGAAGGACGCATTGATACCATTGGCATTATAATTAATGGACTGATCCTCATGACAGTTTTACACATAGTCCGAAAACAGTACGAATATTTTTAACTTAAATGGAAAGAATAGAATTTTGAATGAACAAATGTGTGACTGCAAAAATGACTATGAATAGATCTCTGTGGTATATAGTGCTCATAATAAATGAAGAATAAACGAACAATACAGTGCCATCGATAAAAGTATAATGAATATGACCTTGATATGATGGATATCTATTCAGATTTATTGGAACACATGTGATGACCATTCGAAATAGGTTTTTTCATTGACAATGTGTAATTTTACGTATACAGAAGGGCTTGATGAGCTCATCCATTTACGCTTGGATCGAAATAAACAGTTGAACGTTTCAAAGCCGTCTCAAAAAGTAGTTCGATAGTGAGATCATGTGAAAATCCTTCCAAAATGGATTACTCACAATGAGCATTCCATTACATATTCTCCACGTACTGCCTACTCGTAGTCATTGATGGTGAAACTGTCTGATGAGACATTTGACCAGTAGGGTTCCTTATCCTTCGTCGGAGATGCTGCTACCTACGTCTACATTTCAGGCAGATCGATAGTCGGATACATGACATAGTGACTATCATTTGAATAACGTTTGAAAAGTACACCATCCGATATCTCTATTTGGCATATAAATAGTATCCCACGCCATATAGCATGAGACCTGATGTGGTTAGACAACAAATATGTTCAACACTTATATCTATAGATGACAAATCCACTGCTGATTCAATAACGATAGATAGTATAGTAGTATAGTAGTCCAACCATACTATACATCGATCCGTTCAGATTGCGCCTATCCAAAATTCTTGTTGCGCAATGTTTTCTAACAAAAGTAAGCAATTTTGTTTTCCTACTGAATACTCCATTGGGTATCTCAACGTCCAATGACTATTCTGATCGATGGCTATTAGACAGTAATCCAAGATTTTCTTGATGAGCACGAATGTGTCGGTATCGGTCCAATACGGCATTTTGTCGCAAATGAGCAAAAAAAAAATGTACAAAAGATCATCTCAGATGACTAGGCAGACGAATCGAGGGGGTTGTGTTGAAATTATTTACGACCACAACCTAACAGCGTGACGTCTGGGCGTACTCCCGTAGGAATTGGAATGCGACCGAGGAACAGATGTTCTATACTTTCGATAACGTACCAAACTAGTTTACAACGTTTGATATGCACACTTGCTCCATAATGAGAGCACTACTCATAGTGTGCCATCGTGGAACGAATGAATGGATAGCCTTTTTTTTTTCAGGAACCTCGACCAGGCTATCCATTCATTCGTTCCACGATGGCACACTATGAGTAGTGCTCTCATTATGGAGCAAGTGTGCATATCAAACGTTGTAAACTAGTTTGGCACGTTATCGAAAGTATAGAACATCTGTTCCTCGGTCGCATTCCAATTCCTACGGGAGTACGCCCAGACGTCACGCTGTTAGGTTGTGGTCGTAAATAATTTCAACACAACCCCTCGATTCGTCTGCCTAGTCATCTGAGATGATCTTTTGTACATTTTTTTTTGCTCATTTGCGACAAAATGCCGTATTGGACCGATACCGACACATTCGTGCTCATCAAGAAAATCTTGGATTACTGTCTAATAGCCATCGATCAGAATAGTCATTGGACGTTGAGATACCCAATGGAGTATTCAGTAGGAAAACAAAATTGCTTACTTTTGTTAGAAAACATTGCGCAACAAGAATTTTGGATAGGCGCAATCTGAACGGATCGATGTATAGTATGGTTGGACTACTATACTACTATACTATCTATCGTTATTGAATCAGCAGTGGATTTGTCATCTATAGATATAAGTGTTGAACATATTTGTTGTCTAACCACATCAGGTCTCATGCTATATGGCGTGGGATACTATTTATATGCCAAATAGAGATATCGGATGGTGTACTTTTCAAACGTTATTCAAATGATAGTCACTATGTCATGTATCCGACTATCGATCTGCCTGAAATGTAGACGTAGGTAGCAGCATCTCCGACGAAGGATAAGGAACCCTACTGGTCAAATGTCTCATCAGACAGTTTCACCATCAATGACTACGAGTAGGCAGTACGTGGAGAATGTGTAATGGAATGCTCATTGTGAGTAATCCATTTTGGAAGGATTTTCACATGATCTTACTATCGAACTACTTTTTGAGACGGCTTTGAAACGTTCAACTGTTTATTTCGATCCAAGCGTAAATGGATGAGCTCATCAAGCCCTTCTGTATACGTAAAATTACACATTGTCAATGAAATAACCTATTTCGAATGGCCATCACATGTGTTCCAATAATTCTGAATAGATATCCATCATATCAAGGTCATATTCATTATACTTTTATCGATGGCACTGTATTGTTCGTTTATTCTTCATTTATTATGAGCACTATATACCACAGAGATCTATTCATAGTCATTTTTGCAGTCACACATTTGTTCATTCAAAATTCTATTCTTTCCATTTAAGTTAAAAATATTCGTACTGTTTTCGGACTATGTGTAAAACTGTCATGAGGATCAGTCCATTAATTATAATGCCAATGGTATCAATGCGTCCTTCATTTGTTTTTATTCGACATCTGTGAGTTCGACTGTCTAGTCGCATCGGTTTGCGTGAGTGGGTGTGTACAAGAAAATGCTAGAAGTTGGTATGGGTACGAAACTGGGAAACTTTATGAGTGTGGCTATCGATGCATTATTTATTGCCTGTCATTGTGGTGACATTAAGATTTTTTTTTTCAACACTTGCTGTGACTATCTGAATTTGTTAAGACACGTGCAGCCACATACCGGTTGACATACATTCAAGTAACTGATCCAAAATAAATTATTTTTCCCAGAAAATCGTACAAGTTGCTCATCAAATTGGTCATTTTCCATCCGGGCCGCTTGATCGGTCACATTCAAAAGCACAATTCATTGAGAGCATATCGGAAGTCTAGCCGTAGGAAGGTTGTTCCACGGCCTAAAAGAATGTTGCTTCGTTCGATGTAACACCCTAATGCGGGGGACTGTCATTCATTTCTAAATGTCTAGGAGTCTAGGATCAAGTTGTATACGCCCAGGCCGTATTGGAGAGTATTCAAGTAGTGCGAATTTTGTGTTCGGACACAATGTTGTATCCGTATTCTGAAGTCAACCTCACCTGAAATTATATAAGGTTTATACCGGTATTCAGTTTGAACTGTGTCTGATCATACGAGATCAGTAAGCCAGCTGTGGAGTGGAACGATTCACGTGATTTCATATTCAGTCTTCATTTGGGCGAGTTTTCTCTGATTAGTTTCCGAAAAGCGAACGAGACCTATAATACTTTGAGATTCGCTGAAATATGCCAATTATTTCAAAAACAGAATAAATGATATGTTATGAATTTTTCACTTCATTCACCAACAGTTCATGGTAAGAGTTTCGGATGTTTCCTGTCTCAATTCGTAAACATTTATGATTTTGTGAGATAGTAAGACTTCACAAGTTGAAGCCCGATCGAGCGGGCAGGGCATTCAGTGCATTAGCCGGGCTTTATTCAGTGCCATTGGAAACAAAGGAACAGGAACTCGCCCCGAGTTCCAAAAAAAACGCGATAAGGTTATTGAGGACGCGTTCGGATAGTTTCGGGCGTCAACTCGAATGCATCTACAATTTGACGGGTAGACAGCTCAGAGCGTTCATATCTTCTTGGGATCAACAATTATTGTCAACTACAAGCCCATAACACTTCTTAAGGAGTGAAATGACACAGTATGATACATGTTTAGAACGATGCCGCTATGTGAAACAATAACTTCTAACACTATGCTGTCAGTTTTCAGCGGCACCATGTGTAATAATCACTAAAAAACGGAATTGTCGAATATCCTTTGTACAAGACGTATTCATTCTAATTCCTCACACAACTTGAGCCCAAAATTTCACAATTTGATATCTGCAGGGATGAAGAAATGTCAATTAGAATTACAGTTCAAACATAATTTGAGTGTCTTGTCGGTAAGTGTTTTTATAATGCAGATGAATTTCTGTGACTGTTGATATTGTAGCTTATTATCTGGACTTATTGTGTGCTATTTGGCTTTTGAAGGTACATGTAGCACTCAACTATTTCGAATACAAACGGAATGAATTCAATAGCTATTCCTATGCAAACTTGTGTTTTCTTGGAGGAAAATGAATAAGTGAATGTATGAAAATAAATTAGAATCATCCCTGTGTTGAAAATTCAAGTTTTGTTCAGACTGTGAGATCCAACTATTTTGATGGTCATCACTTCAATGAATATATGAGAGAGAGTCCATGTGAGCTTTCATTAAACAAGTGGATGCTTTTGTACCACTTTTATAACTGAGCGAGAAAAAGTAAGTCATTGCATAAATGGGTATTGAATGTCCGATGTTTTAACATTTTCAGAAAGTATTCTTTCGTTAATTTCAAATGATAAAGTTGTCTATCTCACAAAATTTGACTAGTATCAAGTTCGGTTATCATATCAGTTTGATGTCTCTCACAAGTTTATAAACCCCAACTGGAAGTGAATGTTTGATGAAAGATATCAGACAGATTCGGATGTTTTCAGTATGCAAGTGAATCCAAGAGTCAGATCGGATATTCACAAAAAAAAATACATGAGTGGTACTGTACAAGACGTATTCATTTTAATTCCTCACACAACTTGAGCCCAAAATTTCACAATTTGATATCTGCAGGGATGAAGAAATGTCAGTTAGAATTACAGTTCAAACATAATTTGAGTTTCTTGTCGGTCAGTGTTTTTATAATGCGGATGAATTTCTGTGACTGTTGATATTTTAGCTTATTATCGGTACTTTTTGTGTGCTATTTGGCTTTTGAAGGTACATGTAGCTCTCAACTATTTTGATTAAAAACGGAATGAATTCAATAGCTATTCCTATTCAATCTTGTGTTGTCTTGAAGGAAAATTAATAAATGAATGTATGAAAATAAATTAGAATCATCCCAGAGTTGAAAATTCGAGTTTTGTTCAGACTGTGAGATCCAACTATTTTAATGGTCATCACTTCAATGAATATATGAGGGAGTCCATGTGAACTTTCATTTAACAAGGGGATGCTTTTGTACCACTTTTATAACTGAGTGAGAAAAAGTAGTTAATTATATAAATGGGTATTGAATGACAGATGTTTTAACATTTTCATCAATTTTGTAAACTGACATTTTATATGTCGGAATTGAAGAAAAAAAATGTTTGTGTGGCCAAGTTGACGAAACAGCAGTTTGTTTTGCTACGGAAGTGAAGATTCCAAGACCCATCTTTTTGTATAATTGTATTAAATTCCCTCATTTTTTCAGTGTTATGCGCAATCTCCATTTGAATAATAAATTCATATTATTTTAGACTGAATATCTGACCTGAGCAATGTTAGGAATTAAAAGTCAAAAGGTAATCATGTAGGCCTCAGAATGGCAAATGAACATAATTTGACTGGTTTTCCCAATAAATCACCAGGAAGTGAAAATTGGATAAGAATAGGAGAAAGAATTAATTCCATCCTTTATCCGAGTATCTCAGATGCCATTGAAAATATCGAGAATTTGCAAGAGAATAATTTTTTATGTGTATTCTGGTTCTATCAAGACTACCTGATTTTTCCATATTGATATCAGTTCAGGACACATCGATTAATAACCGAGTTACCTAATAACTGAAAAATCGATTCTCAAGATTTGAGTGAATATTTTTTCCATGATTCGGAATTTATGTCCGCATGAAAAAAACGGAAAAATTATGATAAGTGCGATTTTGTCGAGTGTGTTTGATGCTATATTGAATTTTTCATAATTATAAGATATAGATAATTCTTTCAAAGTATATTCCTGAATGATATGTACTAGATATTGAAAGTTTTGTTTTTAATAGAGGGTACATTCAAAAGAAATATACAGTTGAAGAAGAAATATACTTCATATAGACAGTTCTCTGAATCAATCAACTGAGTCGAATTCAACTATGAAGTCTCATTTCACTGAGAGGAGCAAAATCAGGCAAAGATTGTTGTGCAATTGAGATATTTCAAAAAATTCGGTATTATCAGTGTTTTTATGTTGAGTTCACTTTCGACCACGTCATGAGATGCTCATAAAGGAGAGGGGGAGAGCTGTGAATGAACAATACTCCAAGTAAAGTTGTATTCACGTTACGGGTAGGTATCCATGATAGTTTTCAACAGGCTTTTTTTAGAATCGTTTCTGAATAATTTATGATTGATTGATATGATTCCGAAATTACTAGACCAAATGACTTGCTTTTATATTCTGATTTGAATATATTGGTGAGAAAAAAAATATCTATGGCGTATCTCCAACTGGAATATTTGAAATATGTATTGAATTCGTCAGTGACCCAAAACTTGCTGTGTTATAATAATTATTAGTGTTATTATCATTGAAAATTCTCAGGCACTCCAGCAGTAACCGAAAATTCATACCAATCATGAATCGAATGATTTCATGAACAGAAATAAATTACATAAGATCTTCCTGAAAAGATGATTTTTTCTTTCTCTCCCTCATTGTTTTTCATGTTACACACATCATTGTGCAAATTCAATTGAACAAGTAATAGAATTCTATTCAATATAAAGAGTGAGTTAATATATATGAAACAATTAACATCGTTTATCTATTTACCTTTGAATGAACCACACCCGAAACAAAATGGTTAACTCACAACCACAACTGAGCACTTCAATGACCCTATCGACAGCACTCTCGCGATAGGTTTATACCTGAGTATGCTTGCATACACACAGAAAGCCAGCTGAATGCCAAGTTGTTTGGGGGTGGGAATTAACCCAACCTTAAGACTGTGAACAAAAGCATTTATAAAATGGAATATTCGGGGCAACACTCAATTATATATGTTTTTACGCACTTGTTACAGATAACTCTGCATTTAATATCGTTATAATGGAAGTATGGTTTATTCCGTTAGTAGGTACAAGAATACAATTCATTTCACAAAATTAGATGAGAAAATGCTGAAGATCAATCACAGGTGGCTCACTTGTTTTTCATTTAATGAAACATTCGTGGAATGTCGCAGTTGAAGTAAGAAACAAATCATGAAAGCTGTAATACCTACATATACCAATTTTCATTGCATAATGATTTCGTGAATGCTTATATCGTGGAATAGAGGGAAATAACAAATTTTTGTCGAAAGTTCTGTAATCAATTAAATATGACAATAATGTCTGCTTGCCGGATAATTACATGAATCTGACAATGAATCGAGAGATGTAGAAATGTTTTTAGTAAAAACTGAATTATTGTAGTCATGCACCTTTGTGTTCACAAATACTTCAAAATGAGATAATTCGGAAAGATTGATGAAATTCATTCAATAATTCTTGTTGATAACAATGACATCAGTGATAAATCAGAAAGAATGAAAATTCGTCAAAAATTCTTTAATCAATGGAATATGAAAATTAAGTCTGCTAGGATGGGTGTAGTATGTATCTGGTATGGCAATGAATCGAATTAATATGTAAGAATGGCTCTAAGGAAACTGAACTGCAAATACTACTGAATATTTAATAATTCCGGAGGATTGAGCAAATTCATTCAAAACAAACAATTCTTTTTGACCACCATGCAATTACTTTTGTCTATATCGCCAGTGTTATCAACACTTCCTGAAATTTGATTCAACACGTTGTAGAAAACATGAAGATATGAGCTGCTGAGAACATGAAGGTGAGTTGAAAAACATTATGAAATAACCTAAGAAAGTTGAGTGAAGGAGTTTGAGTTATCGCAGTGTCCTAGATCTAACAATGATGTGCTAATCACTGCATACTGATTGGAAAACTGGGTATGAAATTACTGTGTTTAGTGGAGCTAATGAGATTAAAAATCAGTTCAGTATTTGTTTTCTTCATGTAGTCATGATTTTTTATAATTCAAGAAATCTAACCCAAAACATTCTCAATAATGATGTTGTAATATTTTTGAAACCGTAGGATTTTCACGTTGCGTACTTGTTATTTTCGTACTTTGTCAATATGTATTTATTGTTCTCGAAAACTTCTCATGTGCCTGTAATGTTCACCCACTGAAATTTATACTAATTCCGATAATACTCATTTGTTGTACAGCCGAATCCAAAATTTCACATGTGCAAATGATGAAATGATTATGAGTATATTTTTATGATATATAGTACACTCTGATTTTCTGGTATGAGAGAGACGATTTTGGAATTGCAATATCTAGCGATGAAGCAATCGTCTGGGGATGATAACATATTTGATGGAATCCTTTTGATTCAAATCAGAATTTCAGTAACATTTCTTCAAATATCCAAAAGTAAAATAGGTTGAATTCTGAAGATGAGTTGTAGAAAATCTCGATTTTCCATTATCTGATCTCCGTTTCTCGTGTTCTCGGTTTCAATCGTGGTATTATAGTATTCCGGTAATTTTGATTCTGTACTAACTATGAGAGGTGTAACTTTCGTGGACTGTATGTATATGTATGGATTATAATCCACTGCATTCTAGTTTTCTAGATGTGAATGATGAGAAGGACACATAAAAAAGATGAATTTTTGGCTCAGATGATAATGTAGTAGTGGTATAATCTTCAGAGAGCTATGGTATAATATTTAACGACTCAACCATGATTTTGGATTATTCAATTTGAATAAATAAATTGATATCGACAAAGACTCATATTTTATACGAACGATCCTGCTTGAAGGTAGCATTTCATCCTATATAAGTGCATTTATTGTCATGTAATGTATGTCAGGTTTGATTTTGTTGTGTCGAAGATAATTTCATATGGAAAAAGTAAAAAAGCCCATCACAATGATCCAATGTCCCCATAACGATAGTTACTTAACATCTTCAGTAATACATTTACAGACAATGCCTTTATGAATGATTATTTCTCTTCGGTGGTTTCATATGATGGATCCAATGCCTATATCAGTTTTCTCTCAGGAGAGGAATTTACGTATCGAACTCATTAGTTGTTATTTCTTCTCAACAGATGCTTTCAAGTGATTATTCATCATCTATAGATAGATGGAATCAAAGAGTCAACATATGACATATAATAATAACTAGGTACATCAACACACTTTTCTAACAATGTAACGGCTCTGAGTTCCAATTCAAAAAACTACGAAGGTTGGTAGGTAAATGGGTATAGGCTCGTGTTGTACTTTCGCAGTTCATTACACAAATCAAGTATTACTCCACATACATTGAGAAACGTTCGTCATAATTGACCCCCCTGTTACTTCCATTCATTCAGCATTTTCAACAAGAATGGCACATTCTGAACCCATTTCCCATTGATTGAGTTCAATAATTCATTTCGTGATCCATTAATCATTTAATATTTGATATAAGGTAAATGAAAGAATTTGCTCAATTGATACAGAAACTCTCCATAGAACCGCATAAGTGTTCTAAAATCGTTCGTTTCCGTTAACCAGCTGACGAACGTCAACCCTCAAAAGTCAAAACTTGTGCGAGCAATGGACCAACGAGGCCTTACCTTTTAACGTGCGATTACCCAGCACGGTGGCCCGACGGGGATTCGAACCCCTGTCTTCCGCTTGATAGGCGGATATGCTAATCACTACACCACCGAGACCACTAATTATGAAATATAGGCACCTAAGTAGTCCAAATGAGCATTTCAAATTCAATATCAACCCGACTCGATCAGACTGCTTTTGAATACACATCGTATATTCAAGAACATAACTTCAATTCGTATTCTTCTATACTTTACATAACACATACACACACACATAATATGTTTCCGGCTGTTATATAAAATGGGAGTGAGATCCAGTTATCTATAATTTGTCCACGTCCACGGTTCAAATCCTATGAGTTGCCCTTGCTAGTAGGATAGGGAAACTATAATTACTTGCTATTGGAATAAAATCGAGAACGTGTTAGTCAGACATAATGTTCATTCCAATCCAAAAATGTAATCCATTTGTTGAATTCAGACATAGGTAAAACATAATTTGATCTAGTATTGTAAACATATTCACAAGAGCTCCTCCGAATTGCAAGACGAATACCTGCATTTTCTCGTCAGTGTGCTGAAAAGCGGTGAACCGTTTTATTTGTTTCATTGTTTGGGCATCAGATGATTCCTCATACTTCTCAGTTGCTAGCATCTAGTATCATGAATAAGTATCCACATCATTCAATTCATTGAATAATTTTCTCACCATTATTATTATTCAATACTTTTGACAACAACAACGAACAATAAGTCCACGAGTCAATCTCATCGTAAATGGGGAATAGCTTGAGAAATAAAAAAACTGACTGGCATATTGATAGAATGATAATATTGAATGTGAATTGAGAATCGACCAATGAACTCACAGGCTTTTTTGGCAGTGAAAACCATATGTCTACTCTCAACTCGAGTCTTCTGTTCAATGACTGTTCTTCAGAAATGATGAAAACTCTTACAAAAAACAATAGGATGGAAGATGGAACACAAAACATTTCGTCTGTACGTGCACATTTATGTTTTCAAACTGAAAATAATAGTGAAAAGTACGTAAGTTCAATCTTCTTTTATTCCTTATCTCATATTTTATTCCAATATGTGTGTATTAAGGTTACCATTCATTATTTTGTATTATTTGTTGTACCTATAACCTATAAACCGAAAGTAGAAACGGCTGACCTCGACTTCGAAAATAGCTCTGGTTCAAATCCGACTGCTAGAAATATTTTTTTTTAATAATTTTCAGTATTACCAATCAATTTCCAAATATACTAGCAAGTTCATCATTATCATAACTACTATTGAGGTTTATATCTGAATGAAGGATTGTTCCATGAAGTGTTTAAATATTGAACGGTGTGGCCGCATCCAAACAATATAATTCCTCTAATATATAAGAGCCGTGGTAGCGCAGTGGTTAAATCACTGTCTACTAGCCGATAGGTCCGGGGTTCAAGCCCGCACGGAGGCGAATGGTTTTTTTATATTCAATAAGTAGATGTAAGGTATACCTACCGGACGTTGATCAACTGGTCGTGAGATAAAAGTAGCAGATCTGGGGAAAACCTGGCAACGCTGTCTTATGGAGATCCCATAGTTGGTACGAAAATTTGCAAAATCGAGCTTGGCTTTTTTCCCCAGATTTACATGGTATTCTCCATAAGACAGTGTTGCCATTTTCCCCGTACATACATAGCATATCTACTATTATGCAGAAGTGGAATGAAAAATAAATAAGTTAGACCTATAAAATCTAAGTAAATTTGCATGCAATTTAAAAAAATTTTTTACTATTATTCTCACCTGAATGACCTCTCAATAGTACAAGTTGTTGGTGGTAAACACAGTGCAATCTTGAGTGCCTTAGCAACTGACGGTAAAAAGTAAACATGTTCGTGTTGCAGAACATCTATAAGATGCATTTTCTCCAAGTCCTTATAATCAGCTGGTGTGTTTGCCCACAGGTCATACCATAGGACTGATTCGTCCTTAAAGTTATTTAACAACTTTCCTTACATTTCAGCAATTTTTACCACAGAACTTTCGTATTTTTCTTTGGGAAGGGCTTTCATGACTTTTGGATGCATGTTAAATATTTCAAAAGCAGGTTGTTTTTTTTCTGAAAACCTGTCACTCAAGGATTGCACCAAAGAGTCTAAATATGGAAGAAACACCGACACTCTAAAATAATCATTTAAGGTCTCAGATGGTTGGTTTGATCGATGTATTTGTGTTCCACCAATGACTCGTGGCTTTGTGAGAGTAACATACAGAGCTGCAGCATTTTGTTCGACGGTCAACATTATTTTGGAGAACTCTTCTACACTATTTGTTCTGTCGCTTTTGTTGTCAATTACGTTGTTTCTTTCGCTATGATAATACTATGGTTTGGTTATTTATGTAGTCATGTTTTTCGTTAACGTAACCTTAAACCTTATCCCGGCGTTTATGCGGAATTGCCGATATTTATTCATTTTGGACATTCTAATTTTTTCAAAACACTAAAACCCGACAAAAATTCCTGATTCTCAGGGGGGGTTCCTCAGGGGGGGCAATGGCCCCCCCTGGCCCCTCCCTGCAGGCGCCCTTGACATCATCATTCAGAGTTTTTGCTGAAAATGGAAACTGAAGTATACTGGAGCCAGATTTTTTTAGAATTATGGAATTTTAGATATAAATCAAAGTGACGTGTTGAATATGGAGGAAGAAAAATATTTTTTTTTACAAATAGGTAGGTACGTGTGTGTCATTCATTGATACTCATATGGAAGCATCCATGAAAAAGTTCTTTCCTATTTTTCCCATAGGGAATTTAGCTATATGCCCTTCCGAAGGTTCGAATCATATATTTTGAATAGCTACATCCAAACTATTTGAGAAAATCAAATTTTTCCATATTTATAAAATGCGAATACTTACTCCGTACATAGTATACAATATTGTTACGCATAACACTATATCCAGTACTGCAGTATTTTTGAACCTCTTGGTGGTTTCTGACCTTTATGATCTTCAATCTTTTGGGAAATCCCACTGACAGTATACATACTTAACTTCAAACTCAACTCGTTTCGGAGATACGGCCCCCCAAAGACAGGATATCGGGGTTATACGCCATGTTTGTTTCTCAGCCGATTCCACTCGAAATTCCTGCTTCTTTCTATCAGAACAATATACATATTCTATATCACCTTCCTCATCACTTTCCAACCGGAATATACGCATTTTTCCATTTTTCAGTGGAAAACTCGAAAATGTAAATCGTCATAGGAATTCGGGGTTAGCAAAACAGTGGAACACGCGATGTGATAGGCGTAAAACCCCGATTAACTGTCTTTGGGGGGTCGTATCTCCGAAACGAGTAGAGAGCTCCAAAAATTTCATTTGAATTTTTTGTTCAGGAGGCCAATATACGTAAGTTCCACCAAATTTTTTTCATTTTCGAGGCGGAGCCCGATTAACGGAATTTTACCTAAAATATAATTAACTGCATTTCATTCAATTTAGCTCTTCAACAGCCGTTGAGGAAATCTAAGGGACATTATTATCTCGCCTCTTCCGGAATAACTAATCGAAGGTGTCACCAACCCTTGTCAGCGATAGTTCTGAACTCTTTTGTAATCTTCAAGAGGACACTGATACTTTCTATAGAAATAAAGTTTTTGATCACGGTTATCTAATTTCAAGCACCAAAAAGACGTGAACACAGAACTGTCACTTGAATGACAATGGTCAATAACAGACTCCAAACAAATTGCGGCAACATCGAGATTGCTGCCAACCGAATGCCAAATTAAAACAGGCGCCAAATTTGTAATTCAACGTAAACGTTCCAATGCTTTTCCATCATTGGATTGGTACTAGTGCGTTGATTTCATGTCGTCATCGATGACGTGCACCAGTTTTTAAATTGTATACACCTTATGTTGGTTACTTCACGTTCTCATAGAAGCTCGAGGTGACACAAGGCATGTAGGACCTGTTTGTTGGCTTCGAAAAAATAAATAAAATGAAAATATTCGTGTGGTTTCTAGGGAAAATAAAACTGTCAGTGTAGTTTTTGGTGGCTAGCATTGTAGGTATGTTAACCGGCTCCAGTCCTAATTCAGTTACTGGTACATTATCAAGATCGTCCTAAATAAACTCATGCATGATAAACACAGACTTATTTGTTCAATTGTGGCCGTCGCCGTCAGCCGATTCCAGCAATTTCCTACTATCGCTTCTATTTAGTTTCACCTCCACTTTTGATAGGTCTCACGATTGTGATTGATTGATCGCTGATGGTTATTTGTGTGCTCGTATCAGATTTTAGTGGCGTTCATTGTTGCGAGTGTGTTTGTGAGATTTTCCTCCAAGGCCGCCCATTACGGGGGAAATGCGTGACGATTCCGGCGTATACAGGGTGGCGCATGTTCAATTTCGATACGAAATCAGAAATACGAACGATCGGTTCGAATATCGCTTTCGATTGCCTGGACAAACAACTATCAGAAAAAAATATTCTCGTGGTAAATACCAAGGGAACGCGTTGGCAGTTGGTTAGCAAAATATCACACTTTCCTGTACGATTCCCACAAACAATTGGTTTAGCAGTTTGTACAATAAGAGTGGATATGGCCAATATCCATTCGAATTGTACAGTTGTTTTTTTTTTGACAAGGTGAATATTTCAGAACTCTCTTTCAAGTATAATATTGATAATCAAGTTTTTATATATATATATATATATATATATATATATATATATATATATATATATATATATATATATATATATATATATATATGTTGTTGTTGAGTTCGGGTTGAACCGCGTCTGGAGTTTTGTTCTCGACGTTTCGGCTCCGATTTTGGAGCCATTTTCAAGAGGTGAATGTGACTTCACGCTGAGGTCTCAATCTGCCTACTCCTCAGGTGTTGTCACAGGGGGCAAGGGTTTGTGACTTGACGCCGGGGCCTCAATCTGCCTACTCCCCAGGTCTCGTCACGAGTTCTTTCTAAGGTCTCAATCTGCCTACTCCTTAGATCGAACTGAGGTATCGAGGGATGTTGGGTAGGATTTATAGCAGCGGGTGCTACTAAAGGACCGTCGGATGTCTTGGTGGGGACTGGGCATCTGGAAATTAGGGGTTTCCATGCAGTTGGAAGTCTCTGGCCGTCGTCACGTTTATTTAAGCAGGAAGGTCGCTTCTCGATTTCGATGGCCTCGCGAATTATACGAGCTTGTAGTGTTTTTGCTGTGGCGATGGTCTTAGTGTTCGCAAAGTCTATATTGTGTCCTGTCTCTTGATGATGTTTGGACAGAGCTGAAGATGGGTCTGATTTTCGGACAGCAAGTTGATGTTCGTATACTCTACTTGTCACACGTCTGTTGGTCTGGCCTACATATGTTCTATGGCAATCAGAACATGGTATTTCATATATACCCTGTGATTCGTTGACAATTTTGTCCTTGGGGGAGCGGAGGAATGTGGAGATTTTGTTGCTGGCTCCAAAATCGGAGCCGAAACGTCGAGAACAAAACTCCAGGCGCGGTTCAACCCGAACTCAACAACAACACACAACTGACCGCGGAAACCTATCCGAACACACACATATATATATATATATATATATATATATATATATATATATATATATATATATATATATATACAAAAAACAATTTAAGAGAAGAAGTAAACGTATTGAAGAAAAAGGAAAACAACACCTTGAATATTCAAAATGTTTAGTTAATTCTCAAGAATCATCGTTCCATTTATCTAACCGAAAATCCAGGAAGAAAAAATCTCTCAAAATCAATATTGACAATAAAACTCCTGATGAAACTGCTGAGAATATATCCAAAAAATTGGCATGTCAAATATGTGGTTTATTTTTCAAAAGTTTACCAATCCATATTTCCAAAGCTCATCCTGATATTCAAAGGAAAAATATAGTCGAAAATTATCAAAACTATGAAAAGCATGAAATTCTCCATAAAACTAAATCTGATACTACAGAAAAATATATATGAAGATATATCACCGAGAAATAAAAGAGTTTAAGAATCAATTCGAAAAACTTCTATGTACAAGAGATGACAATGCTTTTGACGACACCACCCAGGAATTTTGTATTCTACTCTCAAATGCAATTGATATTCTACTAGGTCCAAAACATCCTGCAAGGAAATTTTATGCCGCAAGAAAAAATAAAAAAACTTTTGCTCGTGAACAGTTTGGTTTTGACCATAATAGTAATCCACAACGAGCTTCTAAGAGAAAACGAGAGTCTTTGAATGCCCATTATCAATATAGTTTAGCGCAGTTTCGCTATTATAATCAAAGACGACTCGTGGCACGCCAGATTCTGAACGATTCTTCTAATACTCACTGTGAAATAGATATTACGAAATTGTATCATGACTTCCAAAGTCGTTTCGGTACTACTAACAATTTCATTCGTAATTCTTATCCTGTAATCACCCCTGATGAACAACAAAGAATCAACTCCGAGTATGAATATACCGTTAGTGTGAATTCTATTCAGACTGCCATTTCCTCTATTAGAATAGACACATCATCTGGTCCAGATCGTGTTCTAGCAAGAGCAATAAAAAATAAAAACAGTGCAGAAGCCATCGCAGTGATTGCCTCAACGATTCTCAGGTGGGGACATGTTCCCAAAAGTTTGAAACAAGCAAAAACTATCCTCATTTTTGAAGGAAAAGAATGCGATTGTGAAAATTCCAACAGTTGGAGACCAATTTCTATATGTTCTATAATTAGACGAGTCATTGAACGAGTATTCGATAAAAATCTACGATCCTTTGTGAATTTCAACATCAATCAACGTGGTTTCACACAGGTACCAGGTACTCACATCAATGCAAGTCTTTTAAATGGATGCTTGACGAAATCTAGAAAAGAAAAGAGAGACTGTATTGTTGTATTCCTCGATTTAACAAAGGCTTTCGATTCCATAAGCCACAAACATATTGTGAAAACCTTACAGTCTTTACCATCACCAACTAATCTTCGTCAAGCTTTAATCAACCTCCAGGTGGGAAATTCAACGCGAATTCACACAAACGGATTCCAGTCGCAAGATATTAAAATAAATTGTGGAGTTTTTCAAGGTGCCCCACTTTCACCATCATTATTCAACTTATCAATAGATTATGCATTAAACGAACTAAGTGAACCAGAAGTTGTTGAAAAGTACGGTTTTGAAGTAAGTCCAGATCTTGAAAAGTTATCCGTGCTAGGATTTGCTGATGATACGGTTCTGATTGCCAACTCGAAAAACTCAGCTATTACATTGGTGAAAATGGCCATGAATCTTTTTGCTCAAACTAACCTTACCATCAATCCAGATAAATCAAAAGTAATCATAATAGAAAAAGGGAAGCTCAAAGAAACATCTTTACAAATCAACAACAATATAAGCATATCTGGATTGAAGAAATCGGAAAATATAAAATATCTAGGAATGACGTTTGAAAATGAATTGGTATTTGATAAATCAATTACAATTTCGAACCTTAATAAAAATCTTACTAAATTAACTAGTAATTAAGTCTCCTTCTGAATCCCGATCAGAAACTTAATATTTTAAATCAGTATATCTGGCCTTCACTCACATATCCTCTACAAACTGCTCCCCTCACAAAACTCACGCAAAGATTCTTGGAAGACGTAGATAAACTGGTGAGAAATGCTGTGAAAGAAATAATGAATCTTCCTGGTGACACGCCAAACTCTTTCATCTACGCTTCGAGAAAATTCAGAGGTCTTGGAATTGTACGTGCAACTTGGGAAGCTTTTTTACAACACTATAGTATTTGCTGTACTCTTCTGAGAAGTAATAACCCACATCTCCCTCACACTCGTGATTTGATTCATGAAATTGATATATGTTTGAAGAAACTGAATCTGAGTGAAATTGATACAGATACACTATCGCATAGAAAAAAAAGAACAACCTATTTTCGAAGTATTTTACGAGCGTGAATTTGAGAACTGGAGTCAGATGAAATCTAAAGGTAGGGGAGTCTCTCTGTATAAACAATACCCCCAAGGCAATCGATGGGTTTATAAAAGAGAAGGTTTAACATCAACGGAATGGGTAAATGCTATAAAAATGAGCATAGATGTTGCAGCAGTCAGAGCATTACCTGGGAGGAGTATCAATGGACGCCATTGCAGATCACCAGACTGCAATGAGATTGAAACTTTGGGACACGTTCTAGGATACTGCAAAAAAGGTTATTTGCTCCGAAATGCAAGACATCATCGAGTGAGGACCATGATAGCAGATGAACTGAGAAAAAAAAAGGATTTTGAAGTTCATGAAGAGGTCAGTTGTATTGCGATCGATGGTTCAAGCCAGAGAGTCGATATAATTGCTGTGGACCATAAAAATAAAAAAGGTTTTATATTCGACCCTACCATCCGCTTTGAAATTAATGAAACCCAACCAGAAGACGTTGACAGAGAGAAGAGAGATTACTATGAACCAACTGTTTCCTACTTTAAAAATAAATATGGAATTGACCATATCACAGTAATTGGACTTATGATTGGTGCTCGTGGAACAATACCAAAATTTTTTGTGAACTTCATCAACACATTTAGATTATCAAAATCATTATTGGAAAACATAACGATTTCAGTGATCAAAGACTCTGTGGCAATATTGAATAATCATTTATATAGCAATTGCTAATTTTTATTCAATTTTCTTGATATTTTTACATTTGTTTTAATAATTAATTTTATATTTATATTTATTTTCGATTCATGCATTATTTGTTGAATGGAATCCTGTGTCCCAGTGGCAAACTGTTATTGACAGTCAGGACATCAACTGTATTTTGTTGTTGTAATATATATATATATATATATATATATATATATATATATATATATATATATATATATATATATATATATATATATATATGTGTGCATGAAGATTCTCACGGACGAAGTATGATGAGTTGTTTTTTCGGGTTTCATTCCGTGTTCTGTGGTTTTGATCCCCTGAAGGATAATTGTCACAACGTTTCGGCAAAGTCTCATTTGCCATCTTCTAGGTGATGATTGAGTTTCGTTGAGTTCGGAGGACGAAACTCAATCATCACCTAGAAGATGGCAAATGAGACTTTGCCGAAACGTTGTGACAATTATTCTTCAGGGGATCAAAACCACAGAACACGGAATGAAACCCAAAAAAACAACTCATCATATATATATATATATATATATATATATATATATATATATATATGATGAGTTGTTTTTTGGGTTTCATTCAGAACACGGAATGAAACCCGAAAATACAACTCATCATATATATATATATATATATATATATATATATATATATATATATATATATATATATATATACAGTGTGACCCATTTAAAATGGAACCACCCCTGTAGAATGTGCATTTTTCAATCAATCTCAATTTTTTTTTATTGAAATATTAAGCATGAAAAACTGTATCTTGACACTAACTTTCACAATTTTAGTTTCATTTCCAAGGCACTCTATGGTTTTTTTTGTTTGTCAAAAACGGCAAAAGTTTATTAGGCAATTTTTGTTTTCAAATTTGACTACACCACTGGATTCGTAGTCGTTATGAATCAAAACTGTCAAATTTTCATTAAAAAATATTTGTTAACAACGAAGTTACAACAACTTCAATTTTGGAAACAAAGTATTTGTTTGTAATTTTTATTCAGATTATAGACATATTTGAGATCTGACAACACTGTCATCACCAAGTAGAACACCAGTGAATTTGTACAGTGAAAATCCGAAGTCAATAGCTCAATCCGTTCTACAGTTATAACTCCTGAAAATATGGTAATGTGAGAGATTTGTGGTGCAAGCGTTTTGTAATAAAAATCTGACTACGCCAATGGATTTGTGAATAATATTCCTTCAAAATCATTCATTTGAGTGTAGGTTACGAGAAGTGTATTCTAGAATAACAGAAAATTAAAAATTCATTTTCAAGTTATGCAGTACTTAGTACATTCTTCCGCATAGCCGCTAAAATCAAATTGATTTAAAGCATGGAAATCATTTATTCAATAATAAAACAGAGAGCAGGACAAAAATTGTTCCCTGTAAATTCTTCATAACTCAGCTAAAACAATCTTTTAGAGGAGATATCAATAATTTGAGGAAGCTGAACTCATTATGCAAAGGTTTTATAATAAATCAACAGTAGGCTGTGATTTTGACAGTTAATCATAAATAAAATAATAGTTGTTAGTTACGTGCATTTAATAATGGCTTTGCAATTATCATTAGAAGAAAGAATTGAAATTGTGAGAATTTCTGGGGACAATTATCATAGTGAAAGAGAAGCAGCTAGGATATTTAATCACAGACATCCAAATCGACTTCCCATTGACAGAAGCACCGTCAGTAAAATTAACAAAACATTTAAAGAAACCGGTGCAGTCAGCAAACATATTTTAAAAAATAATCACCGAAGAAGAAATTTAAACGAAGGTGCTGTTTTAGATTATTTTAGAAACCACCCAAACAGAAGTTTACGAGTCGCCAGTTTGGATTTAAACTTACCGAGAGAGACTATTCGACGATGTCTTAAACAAAACAAAATGAGAGCATTTAAACCTAAATTTCTTCACTCTTTAAAGGCAGGTGATGAAGTGAAACGTATGGAATTTTGTTTGTGGGCACAAGGCGAGTACCTGAATACAAGAAATTTTTTAAACTGCATAATGTTTAGTGATGAAGCTTCTTTCAGCACCAATGGGGTAGTTTCATCGCAAAATGCTCGGTATTGGGCTACGGAAAATCCGCACTGGATCATAAATTGTAAAAGTCAATATTCCGAAAAAGTTAACGTTTGGTGTGGTATAGTACAAAATAGAATAATAGGTCCATATTTTTTTGATGGAAACATAAACGGGCAAAATTTTTTGGAATTTCTAAATAACCAATTATCGGACGAAATAGATGAAATGCCTCTTGCGGAACAAGTAAATTTATATTTTCAGCTCGACGGCTGTTCCGTGCACAATTCGAGGATTGTTAAAGAGTGGCTAAATAACCAGTTTCCAAATCATTGGATAGGACGAGGTAGTGACTTAATTGAATGGCCACCTAGATCGCCTGATCTAACAATATTAGACTTTTTTCTGTGGGGTATTCTGACACAAAAAGTATACAGAACAAGACCAACGAATCGAGCTGAACTCATGCAAAGGATACGACAAGCTTGTGCCGAAATTACAGTTCAACAAATAAGAAATAGTGTAAACAATATTCGGAAGAGATACGATAAATGTATTGAACTTAATGGAGGTTTGGTACAAGCCACAAAAATTTGAATGTTTAGTTTTAAATCAATGTTTATTTTAGTATCAGTTTTTTCTCAATGGCAATTAATTGTTGAATAAATACTTTGAAACTTGTTTGTATTCATTTTGTTTTCATCAGCTATAGAAGAAGGTAGAGTAAGTTCAGAATCTCATAAAATGTGATTTTCCAGGTGCGCTGTTACAAAAGTACTATTATTTATTATTGGGAAACTTCCAAAAAGCTTACAAGTATGACCATTAATACTTCAAGATTTTATCAAGATTTGGTAAAAGCGCAATTGGGAGATCCCATGACATGAGATTCTGAACTTGGTCTACTACTGCGTAACTTGAAAATGAACTTTTAATTTTCTGCTATTTTCGAATAGACTTATAATCGACACTTAAATGAATGATTTTAAGGAAATATTATCCACAAATCCAGTGGCGTAGTCAGATTTTTATTACAAAACGCTTGCACCACAAATCTCTCACATTACCATATTTTCAGGAGTTATAACTGTTGAACGCATTGAGCTGTTGACTTCGGATTTTCACTGTACAAATTTACTGGTATTCTACTTGGTGATGACAGTGTTGTCAGATCTCAAATATGTCTATAATCTGAATAAAAATTACAAACAAATACTTTGTTTCCAAAATTGAAGTTGTTGTAACTTCGTTGTTAACAAATATTTTTTAATGAAAATTTCACAGTTCTGATTTATAACGACTGCGAATCCAGTGGTGTAGTCAAATTTGAAAACAAAAATTGCCTAATAAACTTTTGCCGTTTTTGACAAACAAAAAAACCATAGAGTGCCTTGGAAATGAAACTAAAATTGTGAAAGTTAGTGTCAAGATACAGTTTTTCATGCTTAATATTTCAATAAAAAAAAAATTGAGATTGATTGAAAAATGCACATTCTACAGGGGTGGTTCCATTTTAAATGGGTCACACTGTATATATATATACATATATCGATATTTAGGAAAAAAGCCGAGGAAAGGAACTATAATAAATTCAATATTGAACGATGCAAATAAAATCAGTAATGCCAAATTAAAAAGAAGGCCAAAAAAGGGTTTGTTTCGGTGAGAATCGAACCCACGACTATAAAGTGGATCGTCTCAGAGGGCTAATGCTCTAACCAATTTGGTCACTTGGACTGTATGATTTCAGTTAATTATTGGTAAGAAGAGTAGATATGAGACCCTCGATTCTACAAAAAACACATCAATTGTGACAATTCAAACTTGACTCAATAAAGTAAAGAATATTTCAGATATAAGTGAATTTATTTATGCTTGAATGAAACAACTTGAATTTTGTGTTTGTAGGTAGACATATCAGAATTGTGACGTTTCAACAAGGTTGTCCCTGGTAACCAAATATTTTGTTCTCGATTGGAATTCATATTCTACCTTGTGTGGATATGAAATCATATTGATTCAGTTGACTGGAATCGCTCTCTTATCCGTTTAGGGAACTATAAAGAAATCAGAATATTTACGGGTGGGAGTTGAAAAAAATATTTTTTTTCCTTCTTGGGGAAGGAAGCTCTTGTATAGCAAAACACGTGTAACGATTTTGTACACCCGTTGTTGGTAAGAATCGTACAGAAAACAGTGATATGTGATGAATAAACCTTTTCAAAGAAATATTCAGTTCAGTTTTTTTTTGTTTCAAAAATCTCCCTTCCCCAGTTAGTTCTTTACATTGTTTATAAAACTCAAATGAACACGGTTTTAGGCATAACATTCTGAATGAATATGAAATGAATTCTCATTCAAATTGGCATTCGATATAATTCAAGAGTTAACCCCGATGTCCCCCAGTCTGAATTGGCAGAATGTTACAAAATTATGATTCATAGGTATATTTTAAGATTTATACAATCACTTCGACCGCCGCCACTGCTTTAATCACCCACCCCGAACTGACAGAATGTCAATTCAGTAGGTCTTATAGTAATATTTCCTTCCTAGGAATGAATTTTCTTCTATAGAGGACCAAGTTTCTGGTCGATGAGCTCACTTGAAAACTAGATCATTATCGACATAATCAGAAATTTGAACAGTTAGTTCAAATGCCAGTCCAATATTACACAATATAGTATATAGGTGGGTAATCAAACAGCTCCTTCATTGCCTATTCTCGAGTTATGATACATTTGAAGGCTAAGGGGGCTCGCCCCCTTCCCTGCCTATTGGTATGGGCACCCATGATACTCGTCCCTTTTTTTCTCTACCGAAACGATCACAATTTCGATTGATTAACTGAAAATTTGTTTCTGTAGCAATTTTATTTTACAGAAAATGAAACCAACCTTCATGAATTTCTGGATTCAATTTGTCTTTTTACATACGGCTTTTTTATTTTGGCGGGGAATATTGTGAAATTATTTCTGTTCGAATACAAATTTTTGTATCTGGAAGACTGAAAAAAAATTTTTTCGCTTCTGCAACAAGTGGCAAGTTCTTTTATTAGTTGTATATCCGAAATATAGGCCGTGTTCCGTTTCCTTAACCAGACTTGTAACTCGAGATGGTGGTTACTGTGGATTTCATGGGTATAATGAATGAAAATTCTGATTGGTACGTATTAAAAGTAGCTGCAACCAAATCACAGTATTATAGATCATTTCCTTGTTGAAAAGGTTAATTGTGAAATTCTAGAGTTATTTTAAATGTCGTTGCAACAAAGATGAAATTGAAAGTTACCAAAAAATAAAGAAAGCAAGAAAAAGCATGTGAATTTTGAAAACATGCATCAATTCAATGGAAATTATTCCAAAGTGATCTGTTTATAGCTTCTCTCAATACGTACCAATCAGAATTTGTATTCGTCATACGGGGATAATTGGGAAAAACAATTGTTTTGAGTTTTAGGCTAATACTTCATATTTGGACAAAAATTCAATCAGTCAACAACTTTTCCCCATGAAATCATCCTATATTTTTCAAAATAGGGGTTCTTTATTCTTGAACTAATTTAATATTTTTTGTACTGCCCTTTATACTGTTTGATCAGAGCCCAATCTGAACACTGGTAATTTGGTCATCGAACATGCACCAACTTTTCACAGTATCTAAATTTCGGTTGTACAAGTAATGTTTGTTGCATACTTTATGGACCTCATTGTATGTGCAATATGTGTATGACAGACATATTTTTGATGTCATATTTTTTTTTAAATGACACCATCATGGCTCACTATGTTATTGAGAAAGATTCTTGTTTCGCCAACATTTTGATATTATGAACATGCATCTTGTTATGAACGTCCAAATAATCTTGTTCCGAATCATGAAAATTGCAATAAAGTGGGGTAAGTCTACCAGATTCAACACAGCAGTATTTTTATATTGAAATAAAATATTCATACACAAATTGAACAGCATATATTTACAAGTTCAATTTGGAAATCGAAGGTTGTGATTTTCTGCAAAACTAAAAATGTTCTAGAAACAAATTTTGTCGAGTGGTGTTGGTTCGGTCTTCAATATAATAAACTCTAGTGAAACCTGTTGCAGAGAAATGACTTTCCACGCCACTCGCCAGGCACATCGCCGTATGGCGATGAAGAAACACTATCTTTTGCATGGCAATATGCGCGGCGGGTTGAGCTATTTCACCATGTTTTTAACCTTTACTGTATAAAATTGCCACTGTCGCCTGGTATTATAGCGAGTCTGACAATCATGAGTTTTCATTGATAAGACTATATCTACTGATAAAATCAGAGGTGAAACTTTGTATACGATAGTAATTGTGTGAAGCGGTTCCGACATGGTGGAATTCAATGTTTGGAAAACTCATGCATGCCTCTCTTCGAAGAAAACCAATCTGATATTGCTATATATTATGATGTGGCAGTAGGAACCACCATCTCAATGCTCGTAATAACGATTAGATATCCCCCCCACTTTGAAAAAGAAGATGATGTATATGGCTTTTTATTTCGAGCTAAGTAAATACCTAATTCCCGTCAGTTCCTTGGGTCCCTCATGATCTATAAGATACAAATCCAACCTGTCCTAGCAGTTTCCACATATTTTATGTCCTTGGTCACGCGAAAATTAGGATCCTGTTATATTTACAGAACATTGTGTAAACCAATTTGAAATCAACTATTAACCCAAGAATTACCGTTGATCATTTTTGAATCGCTAACTTCTTATTTTTTCCTATTTCATTCACACCTTCAGTACGCTACTTCATTTTGGAGTAATGCAGCTTAAACACACATATAGTTAAACTACTAATTTTACAAAAGTCTGTCATAAGATGTATTACAAAGTCGAATTGGGAGTCCAGTTGTAGACCTCTAGAAATAATGACTGTTTATGCCTTGATTATCCACAAATTATTAAATATTGAAAATTGTATTGAATACCATAAAACTCATGAAGAGATACACGAATATGATACAAGAAACAAAACCAGAATAACTGAACCAAAAACAAGGCCACCAAAATTGATGCGGTACTCTATAACAACTTTCCATCTCAATTTCGAAATCTATCTCCAAAAAATTCAAATCCATATTGAAACATATCTTATCTAGTAACTGTATTCACAAATTCTATGAATTACTCAGTTGATCGCAGAAAATTGGCATTTGTTCATAGATAATCACAGTGATTGAATATAATTTGTTATTCATTGTTACATTGTATATTCATAAATAAGATTTATCTACATTTTATTCATCTGACATTCTATACACTTTATATATATTTACATTTTATACATCATACTCCATATATTTTATACATTTACGTTTTGTGAGTTTTCTTACATTTTGCATTTCATATATTCATATTTTATTCATCCTTCAAAATGTATTTTATCTTGAAGTATGTAGATCATATATGTTTTATATTCTTCATTATTCCATATTACAATTATTGTGATTGAATTGAATTATTGAGTATTGAATTATTTTATACATCTATAGTATTCAGGTTAAGGTTTGGAAGTGTCTTTGAAATGTGAATTTTCTTGAGACACAAAAATTAAATGAAGGTCAGAAATCGGCCACGGTTCCATCTGTAGCAAGCAACATAAGCGCCATCTACTGAGATATATAGCTTTAGAGTATTATGTGTTGATACAAGATACTTAATGTTTATTTTGATCAATATTACACTTTCATATCATTTCATTTCAACAATATCTCTGTTAATAGTTACTTGTAAATTTTTTGTTTCTTGTTTCGTAGAAGTTTTGTATTCTTCTAACCATTGATTCGGAGAGAAAAAAAAACACATTTCCTCAAAACTTCTTGCTTCCAACAATAATAATCACACATTTGAAACCCAAAATGAAATCGAAGACTTTTTGATTCAATAGATGATTACATTTCAAATACATTTTTATTTCTGATAATTTTTAATTTTATATATCCATTTTTTGAATACTATACAAGTGCCTCCAGAAGATAGAACTGTGTGCTGGCAATGAAAGGCTAATATAAAGAGTGCCGTAGCGCTCTGGGGCGAGTTACTATTTTCTCGGTAATGCATTTGTTATTTCAACTGCAGGAAAACCTAAAAAAGCCAGAGTGCTAACAGACCGCTTGGTTGTTTCGATAAACAGAAAAAATTCTTCTGTGACCGTGGTAGCGAAATGCCAATGATATTTCACTACTCACACTTGTTTCAAGAGTATTGTACTGTAAATTCCGATGAGTAGAATGACGTTTTCAGAACAGATCGAAAAAGTTATTTCCTACCTCGTCTTTTTCTGAGTGAACAATTGGTCACTTTCATCGTTAATGAAGTTGATTGATCTGTCCTTCATTGTAATATCCACAGGAAAAACTGCTGCCACAACTAGCGTAATGTGATTGATCGTTATACAAAGTAACACTGCTAATCACATTCTAAGCGAATCACTGTGTTCTTTTTCTGCGTATGGAGCTACAATTCGGATCGGTCACTAGATTTCCCAAGCCTGAGTATGGCATGGCAACTAACAACTGGGCGGTTGATGACATATTAAAATTCTGTGACCATACTCAAGCCCGGACTGGGACCATTTGGGGCCCTCAGCTGAAACCTTTAAAGGATCCCTCCACCAGGGGTATGAAAAATGCGGGGGATTTATCTGGAAAATTCTGGAAAATTAGGTGCTTGAAATCAACGAAACGCGTTAATATGCTATTTTAGCACTTATGAAGGAATTCAGCTAGGTTTTTACATGAATAATGTGATTTTCAACTTCTGTTGACATCATTATTCTTTTGACGAGAAATTCACAGTACTTTTGGGATGCCACAACACTACGAAATAATTACAACGTAGTTTATTCACACCAAAGTATTCACGAATTATGTCAAAATCATTTATGTAATGAAAATAAAGACCAACGGATTTTACGGATTAGAAAAACAATACTCATTCGAACAAAATCCTGTTTATTCAACAGTCTACAACAACAGTTGTTGGACGTGTTCTACTCCCGGAAAAAATATATATTTTTTTTTTTTATAATTTGGAAACATTACCAAGAACACGAAATAACTTCTAGAGAAAAAAAACTTTTTTTTGCCGACTACAAGCTTTTGAGTTATGGTTCCAAATATTCGTTCAATGTTTACACAGTTCCAAGTATTCTTGAAGATTTCCCATCCAGAATATGGTGTATTTTACATCTTTGAATTGAGAGGTCCCAGCTCACATAGACTCATATCATAGATGTCGACTGTTGAGGGGTTTTGCCTGATTTCATGTCACCATGGTGAAAGTTCGACGTCCATGCGAGAAAACAAGTAAATATTGTTTGTTTGAGAGAGAGAGAGAGAGAGGCTGGCTGTGATTTCGACTATTGTGTCACTGCACTTCCTAATCTACGAAATCCAACCTACGGCACTCAAAAATATAAGCTGTCCCTTGCCCACATAGGACTCTGCCTACTAGGCGCACTCGTACACTTTGAATGCACGTAGCCTCATCTTCTCATATCGAAATAAATCACAAATCCAGATAACTATCAGTGTTATACCTGGTGAATGAAACTAGAGTCAATGCCTGTGGATCTTCAAAATGACTTCAAGAGATATGCAGGAAGACACGAAAAATTCAATTTTGATTTACCATATGTGAGAAATCTCTCTGACTCTCTGAGATAATTGCAAGGATTTTTAATGAAGAACAATTTAAAATTGCTTTCTCTAACGACAACACTATCGGAAAAAGATTCTTTTCACGTCAAAAAGAAAAAACTCCCACCGATCTACAATCGAACGTTGTCTACAAAATTAATTGCAGTAATTGCAATAATTGCACTAAATATTATGTGTCAAACAGGACGATTTTGAAAATAACGAATCTGTGAACATAATAGAGACACACGAAAGCTGAATTTCACGGCCTTAGTTGAACACACTAGAGAAAATGGCCATACTTTTGATTTTACAAAACCCATCATTCTTGATCAGAAATCTTCTCTGACAAAAAGGCTTTTAAGTGAAATGATACAAATTCTTCACCAAGACAGCGTTAATACAAGAAGAGATATAGAAGGATTGAATACGGCTTATTACAATCTGATAAGTCAGCTACCGAAATGATTCTTTATCATTATAGGGTGTTTTCAACAATCACGTTTGTTTTTGTTGTCTTCCTATCAGCATTCATAAGAACTACAGCCATTCTATGAATTTATTTCAATATTCGTTTGTCTCGTGCTCAATGTGGAATTGTTTGTACCTAGAGTATCTAAAATGTCTGTTTTATACATAATTTTAATATTTTTACTCGGAAAAACTGATTTTTAGTATTTTTCAAAAAAAATTTTTTTTCAATAATCAACATCTTGAACCCCCTGAAAATGTTCCAATAGTTTGTTGACATTCTCTGATTTTATTTATATCCTACCATTTTGACCCGAAACTCATTGTTATGGAGCCCTGATAATGAACTTATCAAAATTCGAAACGTTGGCAAAGAAACAATAGTTTTTCTCCAATCAAATTGATCCCAATCCCACCATTGAAGAATTTAATTCTGGATCACCAAACCTACCAAAACTATATAAATATGCTTAAGGAGGTAGTTAACAGGGTGTTGTTTTCCACCTCCAACTCAGAATTTTGCAATACGGTCCTGTTTTTTTTTTTCCATTTCTCAATATTTTTTCAAGCCATTTCTTTGCCTTCAATCAATCTTCTCTGTAATTACTATACCATTTTCGAGATTTTCATTCATTACATACACTTGCATTCATTTTACTTTTACTCGGTATGGAGGCCTTTGTGTAGATTCGCAATATCGTTTTTCCTTGTCAAACGTCTGTTATGAATGCAATCAAGTGTTCGATGAAATAACTCGATTATTATGATGAAAAGTTGAAGACTAGGAAGATGGAAAGGGCAAACAACGTAATGCTATTCGGACTTAGCGAAACATTGAATGCGGCTGAAGCAGCAACAAATGTAATCAACATCATAACTTCTCCAGATACGATCAATATTAAGAAAATTGAAAGAGTTGGCTTAGTTAAAGAAGGTAAAGTTAGGCCTGTGAAAATCGAGCTAACGGATCCTGAAATTGTGCTGAGAGTCATCAGGAATACGAAAAAGCTTGCTACCCAATATCCAAACCTGAAGGTGAAACCTGACAGAACTCCAAAGCAATATGAAGAGCTCAAAAATATTTACACAACTCTTAATGCCCGCAAAGCAAATGGTGAAAACGTTATGGTTAGATACAGGAACAACTGTCCAGAAATAGTTACCATCGAAGAAAGACGGTCTGAAAATTCCAAAAGAAATCGTGAGGAAGCTGCATCTCCTGAGACTAATCCAAAAAAGTCTATGAAGCCTGATGAAACCAATTTTCAGAGAGAACTCAATCGAAGAGACACAACATGAGCATTATTTCCTGGAATTCTAATGGTTTTAAAAATATGCTAAATATCTTGCCTGATTTCCTTGATCAAAGCTTGGATTTTCTTTGTGTATGAGAAACTTGGATACAGGGTTCGTTTGAAGTTCCATTCATTATTGCAAATTATTATAAAGTCATGATCTCACCTGCAATCAGGGAGAGGTCTAGAGGCCGTGCAAGCGGAGGGCTTGCCATTTTTTATAGAAAATGTTATTCTGCACTTCTAATAGATTCCTCTCCTTGGTGGCTGGTGGGCTTATTTACTTGTGATTCGATGAGCATTATTTTGTGTGTAACATACTTCAACCAATCCATAGACTTCGATGTGATATTAGAAAGTTTTCAAACCACTTTGGACCACGTTTTTGAAATGTATAAAGATACTCCTTTCATTTTGTCCGGGGACTTCAACGCAAGAATCGGTCAAAAGAGCTCAATACCCAGAGAAATTCTGGGGGGCACGAAGTTACTTCCCGATATGTTAAGCTCTGATATAAAGGCTGATAAAAGAGGGGAATCTCTCTTAGACTTCACAATTAGCAACAAATTATCACTCATTGATGGGCACATACCTTCTGATAGGCCGACAAAATACACCTATTTCAGCTCTCTAGGACAAAGCGTTATAGATCTTTGTTTTTGTCATACTGACAAGTTAGAAATAATAGAGAACTTTCATATTTTGGATGATCAATATCTTTCTGATCATTTTCCTATTCATCTAGAACTGAACTTTGAATCATCAGACATCGAATTGCTTAATATATCATCAACTACAGTTTTGAAGTGGGTTGATGAGGGGTGTGTCAACTATCACAATGCCATGCAGTTTTCTCCAAATATCGGTATTCTCCTTGATGTTGAAGGGGCATATAAAAATATATCTTCAACCATTTACAATATCGCGGTAAACCAGGGTTTAGTTAAAAATAATTATTGTGGAATGAATCTCTTTAAAAACCAACCATGGTTTGATTCTTGCTGCAAAATAACGAAGAAAAAATTGAAGCTTTCGCTCGAAAACTGTAAAAAAAATCACTCCCATGAGCCATTCAGAACTGAATATTTGAATTTGAAAAAATACTATAAGAAAATTCTGAAACAAAAAAAAGAAGCATACGAACAGTCCATATTATTAAAACTGAGTAACACAAACAATCAAAAAGAGTTCTGGCAAACGGTAAATTCATTCAGGAAGAAACATTCCAAATCCGCAATTAGCTTAAATCAGTGGGAAACATTCTATGATAATATCTATCTAGAAAAAAAAGTTTCTAATATACTTTTCTATGATGCGAGATCCGAGTACATGGACTCCGGTTTCACCTTCGAGGAGATTAGTGCTTCTCTTGAAATATGCAAAAATGGCAAGGCTCCTGGTAAGGACGGTATTCCGTATGAGTTCATAAAAAATCTCCCCCAGAACTGGATACTTTATATATGCAATTGGTTCAACTCTATTTTAAAGCCCGAAATGATTCCATCTGCTTGGCATGAATCGATATCAACGATGCTCCATAAAAAGGGCTCTTTGGACGATCCGTCCAACTACAGAGGTATCGCACTTCTGAACTGTTTCGCAAAAATATTCACCCTGACATTATCGAACCGCTTAACAAAATGGTGTGAAGAAAATGGCATTCTACCGAAGTCCCAGTATGGGTTCAGAAGAAATAAAAGTTCTGTAGATAATATTTTCATTCTCTATTCAATTATTCAAATCCATTTGAGGCTGCCTAAAAGGAAAGTTTTTGCTGTTTTCGTAGATTTCAAGAGAGCTTCTGACTCTACAAACCGTGAGCTGTTGTGGCAAAAATTAAATTGCCTTGGCGTGAGTTCAAAAATGATACGAGTAATAAAAAACATATATGACAATGCCAAAATGTCTGTGAGGGTGGGTGATTGTTTCACAAAAAGTTACGATATCTCAGGAGGTGTCCTTCAGGGAGAACCACTGAGCCCGCTGCTATTCTCCCTGTTTCTTGCTGACATGGAGGATTATTTTCGATCCAAAGGCTGCGTTGGTATGAACATTGACGGCCATAACGATATTCTCATACTGCTATACGCCGATGATTTAGTTCTTCTGGGAGATTCTCACATCGATATAACACGTAAACTCAAAGTTCTAGAAGAGTACTGCCACTTGAATAAAGTCTCCGTCAACACAGATAAAACAAAAATAGTGCCATTCTGTAAAGGGGGTTACAGTAGTCACAATAACTGGAACTTCAACATCGATGGTAATCCTATTGAAATTGTCAAAAGTTACACTTACCTAGGGGTAACTTTTTCAGTATCAGGGTTATTTTTAAAAATGGCTTCAAACGCTGTAACTAAAGCAAATCAAGCAACTGGGGCTGTGATGAATCTGATGATTAAGTCTAAGATGCATTCATGGAATGGTAGGATGGAGCTCTATAACTCTATCATTTTGTCCTCCCTATCTTATGGAGTAGGGGTTTGGGGCTTACGATACTCAGATGTGTTAGAGCGTGCGCAAGTCAACTTTTTGCTATATTTACCGAAGTGTACACCTAACAATATGATAAGATTGGAAACCGGTTCTACTAAGCTGAGCTTTTTAGTGTTCAAATCAGCATTGATGTGGTTGAATAAATTGAAATCGACCGATGATTCGGAACTTTCAAAAATTTGCTTTTTACGTTTAAAACAACTGCACTATAATAGCAACAATACCAAATATAACTACCTGCTTCAAGTGAAAAAATGCTTTGAATTTGCTGGATGTGAAAATTTATGGTCAAAGTTTCTCCCCAGCAATTCCAAGCATAATTAATGAGACAAATATTAAACTGCTTCGAACAAAAGCTTAAAACTGATGACATTGAGAAGTTGACGCTGTCCACATACCCTCTTCTCTATCATTCTCTATCAACCGGAAATAGTACGAGCTATTTGAGAAAACTAGCCCCTATATATTTTTCCAGAATTATAGCCCAAGTACGTTTGAGTGCAATGACTCGACTGAAAATCTCATTCCGCGGTATAAGTCATTTCATTGATCAAACAGAGATTTGCTCCATATGTAACATGTACGAGAAAGAATCTCTCATGCATATACTTTTGGAATGCCCCATATATAATGGTATAAGAACCAGTAGTGTATTTCCGAACATCAGCTCATTCAACGATTTGGTTGTGGTGTTGGACTCTGGAGATTTCACTCTTTTATCAAAAATTGCAAATGCACTTATTGGTATGATGAAATTACGATCCTTTATTTTAAACGAGTGAATGTAAATTATAGGATTTATTTATGTTCAATGAACTCCTTGTAATGAGATGTATTCTCTTATACAATAAAGAATATCTATCTATCTATCTTGAAGACTAGGAAGAATCACAGCAATTATTTCCCTCGATGTGGATAACCAATAAGAAAGTTGAAGGCTATTAGAGTTTTATAGCGATAAAATTATATATATTCCAGATTCTGTGAATGGAGAAACGGATTGTAAAAAGCGCCATCTGACTGATTTATGACGAACTATTGCCCCAAAAATTAATTGACATTGTTTTTTATAGGTAAATAGGATGGTTGGGTATGGATATATAAAGTGACGGGATGGAAAGTACCCAAAAAATAGAATAAGGGAATTCGTTTCCAAACTATCTTTCATTTTTCTAAGAGGCAGTTGTAGTTTAAGTTGCAAGTTTTCAGTCACTTATACAAGATGCCTATCAAGTCAGAAACAACAGTAGAATTTTTCCTATTTTACCGTTAACAATCTTTTCTCCATTTCTTTTGGCAAATAGTCGAGATGGATTTATGCAACATTCATTTTCAGTATGAAAGGTGAACATCGCATTTTCAGTCGGTTTTAATCGGTTGAAATGTGTGTGCTGTACGTTCATGATTTTTGTTTGGCATAGCAAATTACTTGGGTGCAGTTATAATATAAATAATAAATTTATCTTTAATTGTCACACACGAAAGCGTTTGCAAAAACAAATTCTCAAATTATGGAAATGTACGAATTTTGGGAGATGAAGCTTGCTGTAGAAGGAACATATTGTTGAAATTATTTTCAGAGAAAATCTAAACACAGAAAACTTAAGAATCGAACATAGTTAAAATATAGTACCTGAAGAAGTAATCAAAATCCAGGTTTATTTGCCCCTTTCAATCAGTTGAACAGTTCTAGTGCAATTAATCTTTGAAAAACTCTATAAAAGCAGTCAGTCCAGCCTTCAAATTTTTCATGAGTTATCCCGCATTGAGAGAAATAATCTTTCATTTCAGCTTTATTCGTTAGTAGTTTCAAGTTCAAGGGATTCTTAAAGAAATTTTCTGCACTTACCTTTGTATTTCTGATGTCTATCGAGCTCATTAACACTATCTTTATTTTGGAATAATTTTAGTTGAGCAGTGCATTCTTCATACAAATAAATCAAAGACCAACCAAATGGATTTAGTGAAATCAAACAAATCTCTATAAATTCGAACAGTAAAATATAATTAAAATCGTATACATTTTGAAGCATACAGACAAGTTACAATAGCCATCACTACTTTACACGCAGTTACAAATAATATGCTGTACAAGACTTTCATTAAAAAAATATACAAGAATTTGAGCTCAGTCGTCAATAAAATTTCACTTTGTAGAAACTAAAAAATAAACGTGTTCTCAAATAAAATTTACATAAAAAAACGTAATGTGCGAAAAATTTCTTTGCCGGCGTTTGATATGTTCTACACTATCATATTTAATAAAGCTATAATTCTCATCTGTTGCTCTAACAAATTCTGCTGTTCTTGTGAAATTGTTGGAATTTTTAAAGCAACAGAAGACTCATCTGGATACAAAAATCACCTTTAAAATTTACATCCAACAAGGGGACGCCTATACATTCATATGTCATTAATCTATACATCCATATGATAATTTCTATGAATAAATATTGTGTATCGCGAGCTGACTCTGATGAATATGCGCCAGATTATTATTTACAAATTGGTTAAATAGACAGCAGTACAAAAGGTTACGGGGGTTCACTTTTATCAACAATATATTATAAAAACCTATACGCTAGCCAGAACTACAAGAATATATTAATATTTTTACATTTATTTCCACGAAACATACAGTATACACACACTTCGATATTTCAATAAAATCACCAAAAGATGGTCCCCTGTACACGTTTCTATGGCACGAATATGGCTGATTTCCGATTTTCTATTGCTTCAATTCTATTGAAATATCAAAATCGCATTCACACACATAAATCACAATCGAGTACTCTTCCAAGTAAAAACTATTTACGTATATTATTCATCACTTTTGGTAATCAGACACATGAAACCGATGTCTTTCGAAGATTGGGAAGGGATAATTCCTATTCTATTTTTGTATGAGGCAGTGTCAAGACAGAATGATTGATAACGTTAAAGAAACTATAAATCAGTGGGGATTTACTCTGGTTCAGGTATACAAAGAGCACGTGGTCTCTCATACCGAAGTTTTTTTATTTCAACTAGAACTACTATACATAAAAACACTCAACAGTTTTCCAAAAACTAAAACTGTTGGTGGTTTTGATGTCCGTTAAGAGTATCTTTAGCAGAAAAGAAATAACCGATACTTGACCAAAATCAATATAAAAAATTAATGATAGGGCCCTGGAAAAATTTTCATTCAAAACAGGTTTGGAAAACCATCAGTTACACTTGTTTCGATAAACTATAAACAGCTTATCGAGAAAACTATTGCATAACGAAGCACGTAGTGTTTTAATCTACCCTTCTAAGTAAGACAGGACCCTTACTGTAATATTAGTATTGGTACTATTGGTCATATGTTTTTTACTGTCAGAATGTCTCATTGAAGAAAAAACTGCATTTTCAACCCAAAAAATCAATTTCATCAATCTGTTTTCCTCAGTTATTGACGAGCAATCAGTCACTTGAATTTGAAAATACAAAGAAAGTCTTGAAAATAAATAGAAATTAGACTTAACATTTTTCTAGGTTGTACCTTATCTCAACGTTCGTTGAGAAATTGATGCTAAGCTTAAAACAACTTGAAAAAACAAGTTTTCTTTATACAAAACAATTCTTTCCCAATTTTGGTTTTACAACTCACTTGTGATACCTTTGTATATATTCTAAGTTGAGAAACATCTCATTTAGTATTCGTAAGATTTTCATGTTCTACAGTTCTGTCGCAATTGACAAATGCATTCAAATTGTTTTTTTTTGATTTGAGTCTTGAAATAATTTTGAAATCTTTCAGGTATAGTTTCGAAAAAAAGAAAAAGTGAAAGAACATGTGCCTTGTGTTGAACCATTCTTTATCACTAGCACAGACGGAGACATTTTGACACAGACCCAAAATAGTCTTTAATTTTTTAACCAAGAATAAATCTACCGTGGTTCACGTCTGTAAACATGCCTCATGTAAAAAATCAGATTCAAAAACGAACATGACTAAAATACAACATAACATTCAACAGAGAATATCGTCATAAATAGAAAAGTACAATCATTGTTTGATCAGCAAGAAAAATTAGCGCTCGTTTTCTTGAGCAAGAAGAAACTCTGACATCCTTTCGCTGTACAAAGAAAGCCGAGTCACATGAGTATGCCATAAACGAATCGTTTCCAGATCACATATTTTTACATCCATTTCCCAAAGAAATAATAAATAAATACACAACAGAATCCGCGAAACACCTGTACAAAACCGAGTGTCCAATAGGCACCACCAAAGACTAGAGAGCTGTGACCATATCGCGGGGCCCCCAGGCGGTCACTCAAATAGGCCCGTAGTTGCTCAGCGAAGGTCCGGAACCCTGAGGAGGGTGACCGACCACCAGAGGAGCTGCCCCTTCTCCCGCTTGTCATACGTGACTCAAAGGTGGCTGCTTGAGCACGTGGTGGTGCAAGTGGTGTTGACTGGCAGAGGCTACGCTTCCAGTGGGCCCCAGAAGAGAAGCACTGCCGGGTCCGGCTACTAAGTACTGCGGAGGGGGTGGTTTGCATACCCTGTTTTTGATTAACACCGCGTTGGCGCCCGAAAAGTCGGGCCTGCCGAAAAGCCTCCTCCAAAGCCGTTTCCACGAATCTAAAGTTTTTCCAGACCAGATCCAGACACCGGAGGTGATTCCTACTGCCAGCGCCATGAAGTATTTTAGCATCAAGACAGAGTAAAGAGGGCGCACCTTGACTGGAACTATATCGCTGTTGGGGCACGTGCAGGCTAGCGATCTGAGCCATTCCTCGTGGAAGGTAACTTCGTACAAGTGGCAACCAATGACGATGGTAGCCGGAACCGTATAAAGCACGCTGAAGATACCGATCCTGATCATGAGCTTCTCCAACTTGTCCGCCTTCGAACCAGCACCGTCCCCGCCTTGTTTCTTGATGACATTCCTTATTCGAAAGAGCGACACGAACCCGGCTAGAAGGAAACTGGTTCCGAGGATCAGATAGACGACTAGAGGTCCCAGGACGAAAGTCCGGAGGTTGTCCATGTTCATGTTTCCCACGGAGCAGATACCAGACACGGGGTCTCCGTCAACGGCGCCAGAGAGAAGCACAGCTAGGGTTTGAAACGTGGGAATCAGCCAGGCAGCTATGTGAAAGTACTGAGCATAGCTGGCTATGGCCTCGTTACCCCACTTCAAGCCGGCAGCTAGGAACCAAGTCAGAGACAGCACTACCCACCAGATGGACGACGCCATCCCGAAAAAGTACACTAGGAGAAACACCAACGTGCACAAGCTCGGCCCCGTGGACGAGTATCGGATCATCTTCTCCTCGCAGGCGACTTCTTCGTGTCCAAATCCGACCCGAATCAAGTATCCTACGGAGACGAGGAAGTAACAAGCAGACAGGAATACGATCGGTCTCTCAGGGTACTTGAACCGTTCCGTTTCGATGAAGAATGTAGTTAGTGTCATTAGCGTGGAGGCGGCGCATAGCCCTGACCACAGAGTGATCCATATTGTGGCGAACTCTTTTTCCTCGGGGTTGAAGTACGTCTCCTTGCAGGGGAACGCACAATTTGCGACGCCGGCGACGCTTCTGTTTGCCATCGGTAGCGTTTCTCTCCCCATGGAGACCAGAGGGCGCTGGCACTGGCACTTGCATTCTCTTGCGCCCTTTTTTCCGTCTGCCACGGGATTTTGACAGTTTTTTGAACCCTTACATGGTCGAGGGGGTTTGGTCCGGCTCGGAGGTGGTTTAACCGTAGACGATGCTTTTGGCTGAGCGGGTTCGTCCATACACAAAACACCTTTGTCTCCTTGGTCTGGGAAGAGGTCGCACTCCATCCTCTCGGGCCAAACGAAACCGTACTGCGTCATAAGGGGTTCGCAGCCCTCCCGAGCTCTTCGGCACAGATCCCTGCAAGGCAGCAGTGGCTGGGAGTAGTCAGGAAGGCATATGGGCACGTACATGGAGCAGAGGAAGAACTTTAGGTCTGCGGAGCATTTGATTTCGACCAGCGGCCAGAACTGGTGGACTTCTAGGCCGGCTTCTTCTTGGGTGTCATGATTGAGCTCGTTTGGCATCCGGGTCATGTTATAGCCTATGTGCATGCACATAGGAACGGTTATGTTCTCACATCGCACCTCTGATTGGTCCAGCGAAGCAATATAGGATGAGCCAGCGGTGAAAGAATGCGTCTCTGATGTGAACAAAACTAGAACCACAAGGATACAGCTTGTGGCTTTCATAGTGGAGGCCTGATCATGCACTTAGTGGTATATATTTTTCTCTTGAATATCTGGTTCAATAGCTGCGGCTAGTTCCAACTACGTCAACATTTTTTATGGTAGCTGGCAGTTGATTTGGCATCCCGTCTCAAAGTGGCACCCTGTAACAAAGAAACAAGCCATTAGTACAGTGACGACAGAAGGGACAGCGAGTAGAATTTCGGGCAATTGAACTAGTCAATCTTCATTTACACTTTGTCTTTTAAACAGGGACTTGTCTGTTGGGAACGTTCTCGGAATTAGATTAAATATAGAATAGATCGGTTCGTTTACGTTGTCACGAATACAGCGGCGTCACAAATACAGTCGATACTTGGATGGCAAAAAATCAGGTGATTGATTCATTGCAAATATTATCAATTACGTGTAGTTACCATTTAAAGATATTCTGTCAACATTCTCAATAAATCACAAAAACCTCCTAAGGACCTTCTTGACCTTTTTCCTTCCAAATAAACATGGAGAAGAGAACATACATGTTTGGAGCCCATTTTATAGTAGGCATAACTAAAAAAGTTCCTCGAACATTAACGAAAAAAACCTGGATACTCTCAAGTATAAAATCCAACGAGCTCTATCAACAACAACAAATTAACAATAACAACAGGCAAAAAAATCCGAAATCTGTCAGGGGCCAATTTCTTGGTAGCCTCAGACGATTCCTGAGGATATATTGCCATCAATTGGAATCCTTCTATTGGGTCACGTGTCAAACGATAATATTATCGCGAATCGTATTGGGACTTCAAAACTGCTTCGGTATTCCCGATGAGGTGGAAGAGAATTCAATAGGCTGAAGCTGGAAGGCATATGATTCACTGAAAAAATATACGGGAGCCCTACGTTATTACTTCCGGAGCCACTTCAAGAAATTGTTGTCGATGGAGGGGAATGTAAGATGGAGCGTGATTTGGGGTCACACAAATTGTCGCAGCGAACACTGATAAATAGCCAATCGTAAAAATACGAGGTGTCTCAGGAGACGAAATATCTGTTATTGAAAACGATGGAGATTGAAACAAATAACTTTTGGGAATGTGGCTCATATTCAGTCTGAAAATTCTTTCGAAATTATGCGTTCTCTTTTTTCCCTTTTAGGAGCCTCGTATTTCAACAATTTTGTATCACTGGAACACATTTATCACAAATGAATATAGAAAATGTGAAAAACGGTCATTGAGATTAGGCACATCAAATGGAACGTCATCAAAAATTGAATAATACTTCTGGATGTAATTCAATCCATAATTCCACGACATAACACTGACGACTTTGAGTTTGCATATGTCCAGTTTGCATCAAAAACGTGTTGGCGAGGGATGTTTTCAGGTTTCCATTGATTTTTCAATTCCAACGGGACAAAAAAGATTTGTATTCAGGTCCATATAGCCTTACGAGCGGCTGGTGTTTCTATATAACAATGCCCAACAGAACCGAGCGACTTTAAAAATTACTACTCACTATATTTCATGTGAAAATAAAAAAATGTGGCAATAATTTCAATAATTTTTTGTGAATTATCTCAATCATTTTGGGAGAAAAAAGTTTCATCTAGACCTCAAAGAAAATGAATCCCTCTAACAAACAGATCTAGTTCGAAATATGACGACGGACAAGTATCATCGTGTATGGCTCGAGTAATGAATCAATTAGCTGTGCCCTCGGAACCCGCACACAATTACAAATTAATGGTCATGAAATTGCTGTGGAGACAAAACGCCTTTATGGTGGTTCGTAAAGAGGGTTGATAAAAAGATTCAATGCATTTTATATTCATCCTCCTTTATATGCACATCTATTACAATAAGACCCTACATTGTCACGTCGGTTTCTAGATTTATTAGGTACCGATAGTGTGCTGCCATCGTATGTATGTATATGGGGCTGAGTTCACAAAAATGTATTCAGGTTTGAGTTCTATAGATAGTCAATTACGTTACTCGAAATCATTATAATAATCAGATTTTGGAATTTCAGCTTCAATTGATAAATGCTAGTTTCGTTAATGCAGGTGAAAAAACAGATGAATCGATTAAATCAAGTCATCCAAATACCTCAATGAAAATTTCAAATTTTGGTACTTATCAATGGCTCATCTTTGTGATTGAATTCTGCAAATTTAGTCTAGTGATTTGTCGAATTGAATATAAGAAGCAAGAGTAATTTATTCTTGTAATACACAAATATCAAATTGATTCTTATTGTCGTAGATAACTAGATACTTCAGAAAAAAAAATCCTTATAAAGAGGTGATGTCAAGTTCAACCGAATGTTCTACTCCTTGCATGCCATCCTCCATATGGTATATATCTTTGTTGGTAAATGGTGGTACGCACAAACCTGAGCAGAAAAGTTTTTTTCCGTTTGCCATCGCTTCTAGAAATGCAATCAAAAAGTTATTTCGCCCTAAAAAGACAGATTTATTTCCCGATGCAGGGATCTGATTGAAAAAGTTTCGACGATTCCTCCCGAGACTTCAAAGTGTGACCGATTCTTAAAAGCTTTAAATCCTGTCGTTTCAGCACATTCTTTCTTGGATACTTTCCAAAAAGAGCTACTGTCGAATAATAACTTTTCAGTTTGGAATATATGTTTCAACAATCGAATGGGTATTGATGTGTATAGTCTATAAGTAGTCACTTTACACAGCATAAAAACTGAAGTATTTTTTACAGTCGGCGTATCTTTGATGAAACACTGGCGAATTATTACTGATCATTTAAGCTGGCATAGGGTTCTGCGCTGCCTGAAATAAGTTCGTAATTATGATTAATATAGATTCGGTTGTGATGGTATGGAGTTCCTACCATATTTCAGATTATTATGACGACTATTTGAATTTTCACTTCTTCAAACACATATTGGGACACATAATTTTGAGAAAACGTGAAGATTGAAAGCTATCAATGAAATAATCTTGAAGACATGATGTGCATCTCATCCACTATTTAATTAAAAACGAAGTCTATCTATTAGAGCAAGATTTTTATTTGAATTCTCACACAAAATACACTCATATATGAGAAGTCCTTTCCCATTCACTTTTGAATGAGATATCAAGGTTCAAAACTCACATGGAAGTCATCAAAATTGGTACTTTCAAGAAATTCACTCGTGAAAAAATCTGCCTCACCCCCAAATGCCTATTGTGCCTATTGAAAAATCTGCTTCTGTTATTACGTGAACTTTGTCAAACATCGATAAGTATTTTGTTCAGCTGAAAACTTAAGAAGAGGATATTATTTTGAAAAAAAAAAAATTCAAGTGAAATTCTGAGACAAAACTGAACTATTACTTTCAACTCAACTGAAATTATTTGAGTTATAATATTTATTGTTTGTTTGAAGATCATTAATCGCAATATAATTCTGCTGATAACAGAGATTTATTTTTTATCTGAACGAATGATATCACCCATATGCTGATGAGTTATGTCACAAATATTGTTTTAGTGTACACTTTGCCCGTCCTTGATATTGTTACAAATCTCCTAGCGCCGGCCCTGACGAGATCGTAAACGCAGATGGGGGATCGCATCGTAGCGAACGTCATTTTCCTGGAACCCGTAAACGCGTGTGGAGAATTCGCGAAGATTCTTCACAGGCGTACGCAGGTATATATACGGGAAATACTTCGTCGCGGGCAAAGTTTTTATTCGGAGAGTTAGTTATACGGAAGTTCGTATTCAGAGCTAAGTGGAGCGAGTTTAGGGGAGCTAAGTGGAGAGCGCTTTGTTATTGCTAAGGGCAGGAGTTGAAGTGTATAATTGTTAGTACAGACAGTTTCAGTAGCGAGCATTGGAAAGTTATCGGAGCGATTTAAGTGATTGTGGTGTATTGTATTGTGATAGGGAGTTATAATAAAAGTAGTTTAGTGTTGTTTGGTGTTTTAATCGACGAACCCAAGGATTATCGTAACGATATCTTGTCAAGTGTGAAAGTTAGGGGGAGATATACTTTTTTCGGAAAGAAGATTTTTGTAAAGAAGTAAAAAAAATTGAATCAGGGAAAGTCGTATTTCGTGTAAATATATTTATTTAAAAATCGCAGAGCGCTTTCGGCTATTAAGCCATCTTCAGTGCTATACCTGCAAGTAAGTAATAGTCGAAAATTGGATCAAAGGTTAGAATTGAATTACTTACTCGTCTAGGTATTTACAGGAAGATCTTCACAATAACAAATAATCGTGAGACATTACACTGAATAAACATCAAAGTTAAAGTCAGTGCCCTTCTGGGTTGACAGTTGAAATTTTACTAATAAAACATTGTAAAAAGATTAAAATTTGGATTCCCAACGTGCTGCATGCTGAGCAAGAGGGGTGACAGGAAGTGAAAATTGACATTGACTTAAGGTCCTAAATGATTTTGGAATTTATGTTCCAACTGTCAACCCAAAAGGGCACTGACTTTAACTTTGATGTTTATTCAGTGTAATGTCTCACGATTATTTGTTATTGTGAAGATCTTCCTGTAAATACCTAGACGAGTAAGTAATTCAATTCTAACCTTTAATCCAATTTTCGACTATTACTTACTTGCAGGTATAGCACTGAAGATGGCTCAATAGCCGAAAGCGCTCTGCGATTTTTAAATAAATATATTTACACGAAATACGACTTTCCCTGATTCATCAGACACGTGTATGCAGCACCAACAAATCTCACCATAAAAAAAATTGTCTAGAACACAATGCAATCTTGGAATTTCTCACATTTTTTTTGAATACAATTTTTAGGTAAGCCTTCTTTCTACCGTCAACCTTTTCCTATATAATTTAATTGCAATTTATCGAAAATAGCATGGAACGAGTGAACATTCAAGAGCCTCAACATCTATTGAAATAACTCTTTTGTCGCTACGCTTCGAATATTTTCCTCCAGCAAACGGAGTTTTCCTCCGAGAGTTTCGAGTTCGTTACCCGAGGCCTCTTAAAAATTTCCTGCTCATTCTCGAGCCCCTTTTTCAGAAAATAAAAATAATTCCTTTGAATTAAACGCTGCCATTTACGTCGGCGACCAAATGAATTGGAAAAACGAACACAATATCAAAAGAGGAAAATGAATCAAGCGTTTTCTTTTCACTTCGCGAATGCGGAACGAAAAGACACTAATGAGGGAAGTTTTTCAGTCTCTTTCGATGTAATTCCTTTGCCGTTTTGATTCGACACATTCAGATCGCTGATGAATGCTCTTTTCCCAGTAAGAGGATTATGTAAACAGGTTCTGTTCGCACCTTTTGATACATTTCAGATTCAATGATGTTCTTTTCAGTCGCTAAACGAAGGCTTCAGAGTCTTAGATCGAAAATGGTGATTCTGCGAACAAACGAAACGAATTGGACAAGGTGGAAAGTGTTCAATAGGAATGATAATCGAAATTCATCACCAAAGAACTGAACCTTACCACATAAAACAAGCTATCTTTAAACGATGTCATTTTCACGAGTGAAACCAGTAGTATTGTTCTGACTGCAAGTAGGAAAGCATATTCATTCACCTCAAATCTCAATATCAACTGAAGAGGAATAAAGCGTCAAATTGCAAAAAATTTATTATGACTACGAATAATTATTTTATATCAATCTACATGGTTTGAAAATCTCGAACAGCAATTGTAAATCCAGCGACATATTGAGTTCACTTGCTTAAATATGTCAACTCAATGAGCTAATTCAATTATTGAAGCAGTTGTAATGATATTCTAAGAATAAGTGAATTCATTTTTGTGATTCAGATTACTTTAGGAATGCGTTATTCTCATAGGGATTCCCATTCGATTATTGAAATTATTCAAGAGATTAGGAATATTTTGTCAGAAATTGAATTTTTGTGAAAAATTCTTCAGATCAAATTGAGTTTGAAAATCCTTTTCAAGGAGTAAAGTAATAAAGAATCATAATCAATGTTTCAGAACCTGGATGCTAATAAATTCAACGCGACAAAAAATGTCATATTTGCCTGGATTAGGTACCTGCTAACCGCAACTCCTGTGCAATAAGCTGCAATTCATAAACTCTCATAAACTAGTCTCAATCGATTTGACCATCATGGTAACAAAATCAACATTTATTCCACGGTTATTTCGCATGTTCTGATGCACACAATTTCGTTAATTTATTTTCTGTTTTTTTTCATCGTCCGAAACGCCTTGCCCGTTCACTGCAAGGTACAGACCGTGTACCTGTCTTAATTTATTGATTTCCTTTATTAAAAAACCGTAGGTAGTCACCTATCGTGCACGGTGATCTCGACGACGTCATGGAAGTGCGTAAAAAAATTTCCAGAGGATAGGGAGGTTTCGAATGAACTTGAATTATTACCATCCGTATTTGATACCATACAGAAAATTGCCGAATTCAAAACAGGACACCAACACAGTTCAAAGAAGACATGGAAAAAGGGCCTACTTTGGGGTGGTATACATGAAACATTCCAAACTGAACCAAAAAGAGCTATCCACTGTTGATTGCCATTGACCAAAAATGACAGAACTTCAAACAGAAAACAGAATAATTCAAAAATATAACATAAAGGAAGGAATCAAAATGGGAACTTGGGGTACGTTCGAGATCAAGAATCAAGTTTAAATTCAACCACTCATAGTGCTCAAACTTGTAGAAATATGAGAAGAGCCACCGAAATAGTTACTGGCAATTTTGCAATAGGAAAAATGCATTAAATTCAAATGCCTCAAATATATAACTCGACTAGAATTGCGATCTAACAACGAGTTTCTGGAGCAAATTTTCCTAGGAATTTCCTCTTAAACACTTGTCTACGGAAACTCATCAACCCCCTCAATAACCTCATCCACCCAGCGTTTGCACTTCATATTTCCCGTTTATAAACCAAAACGAAATTGCCTAATGATTCATTCAAAAGCTTTTACGGCTTGCGAGAGAATCGCGAAAAAACACCCTCAGCGACTAACTGTCAAATCACGAAGAGCACACACACACACGCAAGAGGGTAGTTTCCAGTAGCACACCCTCAGGAGATAAGACCGACCCTCAATTTAAACAAGAATCGACATTCTATAACTGCATTTCGATGCACTTCGAGCAAGAGGATGAGTAATGCGGATATCCCCCAAATAAATTTCCTCGGAATCGACGTCCGTCCTTGTAGGGATGCCTAATAGATCAATCCCCGGCTATAGGGATCCACCCTCGGTTCGCAATTAGAGCTCAGCAGGAAGAATCGGCATATGTCTCACGGACTGTCGCCCTTTCATAGACTCTTTTACACCACTTAAAAATTAATTACGATGTGTGGTAATCCTTCGCCCGAAGGCTTCGGTCAAAGGAAAGATACGGTATTGAACGGAAATCCTTCATGATCCTCGAAGTAATGTCAACCATAAAAGAAATGTGTAAGAAATTTTTCAACATTCAGTTACACAGAAAGATATGCATGCACGGGCGAAAAACGGAATGTTCAATCTTTAGTACAACTTTAGGACCATCTTGCTTGTGAACGTGCCAAGTGAGGGCAGAATTTATATACAATATCATAAGAACTTCAAGCTTTTTTCTTTTCATTTCCTGGAGAGAGAAAACACAAAAACTCTCAATTATATTTCAATTATGGCTCACTCAACATAAATTGTTTATTGAGTGAGTTGTGATGGCAGACTGGCCACATTTACACCTTCGTTTGATGAGCTGACTGATAACTTCATTTAAATCAGCTTGGTTTGGTACCGAAAATTGTGTACCAGACCAAATATGTTAAGTGACCAAGATGGCGTGAACACCTACGTCCTCGACTATCCGGCAAGATGCAAAATTTCATTTGAATCTTTACTGAGGCCCGGTTTCACCAACGACTTTTATCTGGATTATCTTGCTAACTGGAATATTTGTACGCATTTATGCATTCAGAAATTTTAGTTAGCAAGATAGTCCAGATTAAAGTCGTTGGTAAAACTGGACCGAGCTCTGTGCCTTGAGATTCAGTTCGCTGTTCCATCATTTCATTTTTCATCACAAGCATATCCTGACAACGTGATAACCCCAAAATTCGCGTCGAGCTTTCTTCTGGTTACCATTTGTTTGTGTATGTTTTCTGTTGAACCATGAGGTGTAGCAGTGATCATATTTATGTACCAAAGCCATTAACTGGACCGATGAAGAAACCAAGGAGTTTCTGGAAATATTTCTAGACTAAAAAACATTATTTATTGACGTTTTCATGTCAGAAAATATGGATTAGTGGAGTTGGAAACCTGTTTATACTTCTGTCATGTTCTGTGGTATGCTTACCAATAATAACCAAACTGTTTACTAATTGAACATGGTGTAAACAGGCAGTAGCTTCTTGACTTTGTCTGAATTTGGTATGGTTAACTTGGTTAGAATACCAAATTAGCGCACGGTGTAAACGTGGCCATTGTTCGTATCATGTTCTAGGTCATCTCGATTATAACAATTTTATTTCACCTTCGAGACATTCAAACTCATTTTACCCTAAGAGCAATAATGAATTGAGAAAATTGGTAGAGCTCAAAAAACAAAACAATTTCATTGGTACTTTTTGAGAATCCCATGTGGTTGTTGAAAATTGGCATCGAATAAAAAACATAATAAACGCTCTACGTCATTCTGTTCGAATGAAAAAAATCCGCATGACTCAAGAATTGGGCTGAAAGCAGGATTACCTTTGCACAGAAGTAATGTGCGGAAAAATCAGTAATTTCAACAAAAGTTTGATGACTTTTTCATTCAGATAGAATGTTTTTTCCGCGTACATTGTAGTAGTAATGAAACTAGTACGTTTTTTAAGCACTATTTGAATGTCATTATTTTGTGGTGGAAAGAGCTTTTTTGTCGCAGTAAACTTGACTTTTCGATGAGAATTATGTTGCCTGGCACCCCAACGAAAAAAACCGCCTTATGAGTCCGTAGGACGAGTAATTTTTTCTGGCAGTTTTTTGAGTTAATTTTCCGGAAGGCAGCTAAACTCGAATCATAAATGACAAGTTTTCTTCGACAAAAAAAAGCTCGAGTGCGACAATTTAATAAATACAGTTTAGTTTATTCAATTCAGAGGAAAAGTACAATTGTTAAAAACACAATTCTTATATTTTATTTTCACAGATCAGATAAACTCTTTTGAAAACGCAAGTGAAAAATTGACAAATAGGCCGTCAAAGATTTTTTACAATTCTGGTTGCCACGCTTTCAAGAGTTAGGTTCCGTTTTGTCGCTGAAAAACTTAGGGCAAAGTTTTTCGCTGTCATAATGACAAAATCACGGCGACTTATGGGATATTTCATACATGAGTTAAATTGTCTCCGTAGCTTTTTCGCATTCTTAACCTATCACAATCTGAAAAAAAAAAATTTCTATTGGAATCTGTGTAGTAGGGCAATGTAAAATCTCAGAATTTTGAGATTAACAAGAAATGGAATCTGAAAGAGGATATTTATGAAAGATTTTTGAAAACTGAAACGGGTTTGGTTTCCGAAATGTCAAATGTAGATTGAAAATCTGCCCTCCTACGCCTACGGAGGGTTGTTTCTTCTGTAAAATTTCTAGTGGATTTCAAGATTCCTTCAAGGATTTTGTATAGATTCCAATACGAGTTCCAATATTAATTCTAATTTTTTCAGATTGCGGTAGGTTTCTACAATTGTATCTGTTTGAATCATCAGAATTGTTCATCAATCTGTCTATCATAGATTATCATGTGAGATTATAATTTCCGATTAGAGGATTACAAAATCACAATGAGATTATCACATATTGGCTGAATAATAATATTGATATCTAATCTAATCCAGACTAGTACAAAGGTCGGTATTGATTAATTATAAAGCAAATAAAAACTTGTATTGATTATGTAAGTTCACAGAATGAAGTTCTTGAACAATAAATAAAGAGTTGACATTGGAGTGCAAAAAATCATCAACAGAACTTTCTAATGATTGATGGGGGTGTAGACCACAGTATCAGGTGGACTTTCCCTTAGTATGTAGAACAATCACATTTTTCTACCGCTTTTTCGTAGGACCTGATATTTCAATTAATAGATGGGTTTAAGATGGTGATAACAAACAAATTCTTAGTTCGTTTCTACGACTCCGTATATACACCTCCACATTCAGGAAAGAGACCTTTAGAGGTTGATGACATTTCGCTAGCAGCGGCAACAACATGGCGCTTTATGATTAATGATCGTTCTGCATATGGTGTGCGCAAAGACGATTTATTTTTATTAATTTGATAAAACGCCGTGATCAATAACGAATACGAGTATAAATGCTCTCCATTTATATCTGTGGGTATTTGGTTAATTACACGGATATTAACGCGCGAGTTTTGGTTGGTTTCGGGACGAGCTGTGTCAATTAGGGATTTAGATCGTTCACGAATATTAATGGGAAGGTATTACCTTTCATTGAAACGTGACTAGGCCAGAGCGGATTAATTTCGAAATAACTAGCGTTTCTCAGGGGATCAATGACAAACAAGGAGATACTTGTTGACGAGAACAAGCTTTCAAGATTTAAATTCATTTTTCATTATAGCCATCCGAAAACTTACTCGTTCCGTAGTTTTTTGGGTTTGTAACCTACCACAATCTGAAAAAATAAGAATTAATTTTGGAGTCTATCTATTCAAGTGTAGAAGGGCAGATTTTCAATCTACCCCGAAAAGTTGCTGCGTCTATTGAAAAGCAGTTCTTTTCAAAAGTTCTCTCTGGATAGAACACGTCCAATTAGTCAGCAACTTCTCGTATAGCTCAAATTTTGACTATCAAAAAATTAATAAGAACTAATATGAAAATAATTATCGTTAACGTTTTCAAATTTGAAATATTCGATAAATGTGAATTACGAAGATTGCCTACAAATTTGCATTTGAACAGGAATGTGTATATAAGATTTGAGAACGGAAGCGAATTTATATTACTTCCTATTATTTTTTTGATAGGAAAAATTTGAGTTATGAGAGGAGTTGCTAACTAATTGGACTTGTTCTATCCAGAAAGAACTGTTCATCAATAGACGCAGCAATTTTTCGGGGTAGATTGAAAATCTGCCCTTCTACACTTGTATAAATTCCAATATTAACTCTTATTTTTTCAGATTGTAGTAGGTTACAAACCCAGAAAACTACAGAAAAAGTATTGATCCACCACCAATGAAACGCATTTGTAATCAACAGAGAGTCACATAGTTAATCGATATTGAGTGAATGTTGATCGGTATATTTTCAGCTGAATGATAATGAATTTAGACGTACAAGCCAGCAGAAAAATATGACTTTTACTAGGGACTATTCTCAAAATCGCTTGTGAATAGCAAACGATGGCAGCACTACTCCAGTTGGATGAAATAAGGTCGAATGAAGTATGAAGTACGATCAGATAAAATTATACTTTGTCGTAGGACGAGTTGTAGGTTTACACTGAAATAGAAATCCACTAAATCCAGACCTGACTAGAGTAGAGTCTGAGGTGAAAGCCTCGGTGAAAGTCAAAGGAAAGAGGATGAGAATTCGTGATGCAGTAGTACCTAGTAATAGTATATTATGCAACGATCATGTAATAACCATTACATGAGAGTTGCATACGCTATTTTATCTACACCCGATAAATAGTGAAGAACTACACTTATGATATTTATATTTGTATTGCACACAATAATACTAACTAAACGCATTCCTTTCATCAAAATTACAAAATTGTAATTAATGGTATAACTTCTAGAAATAAAACGATGAGAAATGAAGAGAAGATCAGAAATTTAAAAACAGACATTATTCGAGGCCGGAATCGAACCCATGTCTCTTCCAACTAGAAAATATAATCTCAGCGCCTTAGACTACTCGGCTACGGAGAGCTCAGAAAATTCGAAAAATAAAAGAATAAATCATGCATTTCTCAAATGAAAAATTTAATCATTCTAATTGTGTTTGCCGGTGAAGGTGTCGAAGGTGATTCTCCCATATCGCTGGTATCAGACATTTTGTTATGATTATCGAAGTATATGCTATATTCTTCAAAAATTCAATACCTATACCGATTTTGACTAGACAAACGTCGAATGCAGAGCATGAACATCATGCTTGATTGAAAAATAATGGGTTTCTATTGGTTGAAAATCGTATCGTCATGAAAAATCTGTATCGTAATGGATTTCATTATAAAACGGGTTGTGGACATATAAGTGTATTATTAGAGTACGGGTGTAGATAAAACATATTATGGACATATAACTGTATCATAATAGTACGGGTGTAGATAAATGATATTTATGGTTTGTTCCGTAGTTTTCTGGGTTTGTAAACTACCATAATCTGATTGTGGTAGGTTACAAACTCAGAAAACTACGGAACAAATATTGATCCACCACAAAAGAATGAAGTTCAAACAATATTCATGGTATTTTCATACCAAACGCCATCGATATCTTTCGAAATTCTTCAGCAAGAAGGCCTTATTACTTAAACCCTACGCCATTCCTCGGGAGAGGCACTGATAGTCGCTGATCCCCTTCAGCCATGAAACGAGGCAGAGTCAGTCCCCAATACGACAGAGAAATTCTGTCTAAATTCTGCCAATTCCTTAGTGATCTTCTTGACTTTTTTCAGGCTGTAATTATCGTTTCTCTTCACGGTACTTAATTTTGCTTTTTTCTAAAGCATCGTAAGTACCGAAGTATTTGTCTTGTCACATGCCAGTAAATCCTTAACTAACAACTTTACTGGCAAGGGAACAACTGGTGGATGTCGGAAGTAAGTTGCATTTTGAAAACACATTTCCATCAGGTTCACAAAAGAAGATAAATTATGTGATACCTAGATGATATCGTGGAAACTCCAGGAGGATGAAGAGAATACCATCAGGAAATCATTTCTCTAGGGAAGGATGAGTGAATCGCCTTGATAACTGTATGTTTGTATGTTACGGGTATCCGGGTCAACAAAAAGGGTGGGAAATGTGTCAATTTCGATGAAACCGCGAAAAGGGAGAAGAATATAATTCACTGAATTTTCTGGAAAAGGTCGTACTAACTCTCTAGGTGGAATCTGATGATTCAATTTTTTCAGTTTTTGAACCTCGACAGTCGTTATTTTTTCTAGGATAAAAAAATCAAACTGGCTTCGACTACAGGCACGCTCATGTGTCTTCTTCTTCTACATACCGAGAATGCCCCCTGCGGACGCTACATAACGCGGCGTCTCGCATCGAATTTAGTGTCTGCGAGGTGAAGACCGAAAGCCACAACCGAAATCGACGTTTTATTTCGGAACTCCGACGGCGAGAGAAAATTCCTCTCGCCGGGACGTCCGACGATTCGAATTTGTTTATCGAAATGACAATGACGGATTTGTGCGGGCGCATCCGCTGCGGTGCCGGTGCTGCCAACCGATATAGACGAGAGAAAAAAAAACGGTCAGAGTCGTTAGACGTTTTGTTTACGTTAATGTTGTACCGGTTTAATTTCGGGTATTTACTTTACAGATACGGTGACGGGTCTCTTCCATCGATGTGACGCTAATGAGGAGCTGCTGATAAAAAGACGAGCCGGGCTGGAAATAGTCGGAACACGTTGTGAACATTTTTTCCGGAAAGATAAAAACGAAGAGTAACCGAATACGTAAATGACGACCTTCGGTTTTTTTTCAACTAGTAATCGTTTCCATACTGACAATCTCGTTCAACACTAGGATAACAAATGATAAATACAAATTTGAAAATCATAGATATACGTAGAACTTTTGGTATATAATCATTAAATCATAGTAGTCCAATAAAATGAACTTTTTTCGTAAAATTTTCGCGTACCAGAAAAGTAGCTGTGGATTACGGCAGAAACAGGTGTCCTTATTATTCCCTGAAGTTTGCGCCAGATTCTGTCCGTGCGTTTAGCAACTATTAGCGGTTGAATGCCGGACTCTTGGCCGAATCGATGAAAAGTTGAATTGAAAGTTGTAGAAAATTGAAAAATCTATCGATTAGCGTTGGCCCGATGTCGATATTATAATTTGTTGCTTAACTATTGCGCTCGGATATTAAAAAAAGGCGTTCTTCCCATTATTCTATTAAAAAATGTTGAAATGCATTTGGGGGTTGCAACTGTGAATTTGGAAAGCTTTCAACTAGTAGAAACCATAGTTTACAGATTCTGTCCGTGCGTTTAGCAACTATTAGCGGTTGAATGCCGAAAATCATTTTTTTTTTGTTTTTTGCTTATATAATGAAAACTGTTGGTCGAATCGATGAAAAGTTGAATTGAAAGTTGTAGAAAATTGAAAAATCTATCGATTAGCGTTGGCCCGATGTCGATATTCTAATTTTTTGCTTAACTATTGCGTTCGGAAATTTAAAAATAGGCGTTTTTCATTATTCTATTAAAAATGTTGAAATGCATTTGGGGGTTGCAACTGTGAATTTGGAAAGCTTTCAACTAGTAGAAACTACAGTACAGTTTCGATTTGGTTGAAAAACAATCGATAGGTTAGCAACAATCTGATTCGTTACTAAAAAAAGTGTCCCACTTGATTGTTATTCCTTGCCCTACGGATAATCGTAGAGCAATGTACGAAACGGTTTTGGATAGTCAAAGAGTTGACTACAAAGTATCATTTTTGAAAAATCGATTTTTGCAATGTGATACCTTCAAAAATGGCGTCAAAAAAAACAACGTTATTCAAACTAAAAAACAATGAGGAATAAATGGTCGTATCAAAATGTATGAAACTTTGAATCAGATACAAATCTCAGATGAACAGAAAGAGACAAAAGTCAGATGAAACCGAGGGGTAAACCACTGGGGCAGTCCGGTGTACATTTCATTGGCAGTCCGGTGGCAGTCCGTGGCAGTCCGGTGGCAGTCCCTGGCAGTCCGGTGGCAGTCCCTGGCAGTCTGGTGGCAGTCCGGTGGCAGTCCGGGCAGTCCGGTGGCAGTCCCTGGCATTCCGGTGGCAGTCCGCCATTTTAATCTTATTTTCGATTTTTAGTATGTTGCTTTTTTATCGAGGTCAACAGCGTTTTTATCTTTTGATTGCATGAGAGAAAAATTATATTTATAATAGATGAGCATCGACCATCAAAATATGTATAGAATAGATAGAGATTGCCCACTTTTCTGCGATGCTCTAGTAAGGTCAGTGGGTTCGTTGGTGCAGGAACATTAACCAGACGAACTCCTTTCCTCTTGATAGATTCCAGGAGCCTCAGCATATGTTTGGGAGCTGAACTCCAAACATGTGAACGATACTCCATAAAAGGTCGAATCTTTTCTTTGGAGATTATGAAAAGCCCTCATTGTGTGAAGTAGACCGAAGAGAAAACTGAGTTTTTGTTGGACAGTTTAGCAATGGACCTCACAATATAATCATCCCATAATACCTATAGGTTATTATCAGATTTCATTCAAAAGTTTTCTCTCCGCCTTGCACCTCTGGCTTCCTCTGATGACACAAAGATTCTCAAGAGAATGCAGTATCGAGTGTACTATCATCAGCGAAGCTGTGGACAGGACAGTGTATTTCACAATCGATGATGTAGAAAGTTGATATCTACCTACATATTCGGAGTATAAATATGAAAGATTCAGGCGGTTGATTTTGCAATTTATTTTTTGAAAATCCTATGTATAAAATTCAATGGAAATCTTGTTGAAATGTATGGAATCCCTGTTGAAATCCAGAAATCCGTCCTGAAATCCCGATTAGGTGTACAAATTTCACGGAAGTGAAACACCTCTCGGTTTGGCCTTGAAATATACCTTCATAGATCCCTGAGGTAGGAGGCCACAGGGTGTCCCACGACGAACTGCCACGATCAATTTCTCGGAAATGAGACTTTTAGAATTTGAAAAATTTTGCAATTCAATGAAAATCAACAGGGAAAATTTGGCAAAAATATTTCCAAGATGGTAGACTTTTTGGATTTTTTTTGCATTTTCCAAAAAATAGCTGATTCCATCGATCTGAGACAATTGTAACAAGTGTGATAGATCGATGAAATCACCTCTCCAGGGAAAGGCTAGAAGTGCCTTGAAATCGAGTTCAAAATGAAGAATGTTCAATTTGAATGACAAGTTACTGAGAAATCGATAGCGGCAGTTCGTTTGAGGACACTCTTTAAACACATTCTTAGTTTGAATTAGAATACCTAGGCATGAGACGAATGAAAAGTGCAGAGTCGCAATAGAAGAAATATAGATGATGGACAACGACATCTTGTGTGAAAATGAGAGTGGCGAAGTATTTCAGAACATCTACCGAAATAAACCCTAGTGAAAATTGCAACGGTTAGGTACCTATTTTATTTATTTTTTATCGTAGGTATATCTTCAGTTAGAATTTTTCCGAATTGATCAAATTGCATGGGGCTCGGCATTACCAATTATTATAGACATTTACCCACATCGAAATCGCAATTGATTTTCAAAAGCAACCCATTTGTAGTTTCGTCTAGTACAACCCTGAATGATACGCACGCGAGTTCGCGCGCGAATTATTGGTCGAGTTAGGCCGCGTATTCCAGCTAGCAACGTTGACGAGTCCTAGTTTCGACAAGACTGTTTCAGTCGCGGTTTCAGTTTATGATTTAACAATTGATTCACTGGGAAGGTTTTAATTTAATCGTTGGAAATTTTTTATCGTTTATTCAAGGATTTATATACGACGTATTAGTTTATCTCGTATAATGGAAGTGGAAAACGAAGAAGATGCATTTTTGAAAAATTTAGCAAGAGAATACAGTATTTCACTGTACACAGTGGACCAAATTCGAGAGATCTCGTAAACCATGGCAGAAAGTTGCGTATTTCTGTGCTGAATGAAATGACGTCCCAACATCGGAGAAATAAAAAAAAAATCGAATTTTTTGCCCCTTTTCATTTATAATTATTTGGAGAGATATTTCGAAACGAATGTCAGTTCATCACTGCCACTTTCAATATAATACGGCTTTGGACTTTTTGGATTTGGTCTTCCTTTGTGCTCTGATAATAATGATGTGTAATAACCTCGATATTAACTTTTTAATATAATATGAACATATTGAGTGCAAAGAAAACAAACCGATAAAAAATGTATGGAAGAGAGATGACATTCGTTGACATTTTTCTCGAATCCAATAAATTTTCTGACGGTTGTTGAACGTCATCATTATTAGGCGAGTTATCAGGACACCAAAAGGGAACCAAATCCAGAATAAAACAGAGTCATATTTGAAAAAATAAATTTGATGATGGTGGACCCACTCGTGGTCCCAATACGAAAAATCAGACTTCAAATATGACAAAGTCATCTTGTAGCAAGAAAAGAATGGTAATGATAAACTCACATTCGTTTTAAAATATCTCTTGTTACGCCTAGAATTTGGTCCATCCTATACAGAAGCGGACTCGATATTTCATTATTTCACCATGAGAGATTCCGAGCAGACCCTTTTATTGTCAAGATCGGGTCCTGCAGAAAAACATCTGCCAATAAGATTTTTTTCTATCAAACTACGAAATTGCTGATGTCTATAAACTCCAAATTTTGAGAAAAATAATACTCCACTTTTTTGTACGATGTTCTACGTGCATTATAGGTTTTTCTTGCAGTCAAGAGATAAAAAAACTGAACGTCGAATTTGTACTCCTAATTTCGAATACTACAAAAAAAGCCAATCAACTTATTTTTTCATTTTTTCTTTCACTCTGGTCCATGATGTCGAATGGAAATGTTTGTGAAAGTGTGTCACTGTGTCCTTTGTCGAAAGTGTTTTTGTTTGGTCGTGGCGTTGCTCCATACGCTGAAGATCATTTCGCAATATTCCGCATTTTTTTTCGTTTTCCATTTTTTATTCTTGTGTCAAGTAGATTAGGGATTTAAAAAACAGACGAAGTAGTATTTGTTGTCATGATCGAGCGACATTCACAGTACGGGCAGTTCGGTGGCAGTCCGGGCAGTCCGGTGGCAGTCCGGGCAGTCCGGTGGCAGTCCGGGCAGTCCGTGGCAGTCCGGTGGCAGTCCGGGCAGTCCGTGGCAGTCCGGTGGCAGTCCGGGCAGTCCGGTGGCAGTCCAGTGGCATTCCGGGGAGTCCGAGTATAAATGGCAGTCCGGTGTACACGAATTTGCTCAGTGATTTACCCCTCGGATGAAACCGATGTGTCGACGATTTCAATTCTCGTGATGATTTTAGTATGGTAGAGCAGACAAGTATAGTCTTCCCATCTTTTGCTCAAGATTTGTTGTCAGTGTGCGAACGATCCTCAATAGCAATTTTCGAGCCAATTTTTTCAATAAATCTTCAGTTGATCACAAAAAAAATGTGGGAACTTGTCAACCCTGAATGAAAAGTAACAGTTCCAGTAGAGAAGGCAATGGTTATTTAAATTGAAACCTGGAAAGGCAGCTGAAAATAATCTATTAGCAGTATTTGCTATTTTCAAAAGAATGCTTAGTTGACATTAAAACAAATGAAATAGGGCAAAGCACTGTGTCCTGTGGAATACCAAAACTTATAACCCTCTTGTAATTGATTATTTATTTTGATGTGAACTATCGGTCATTCTAGAATCGAGCTGGAATGATTGTCAATAGTATTAATTAATATCTAAGTTGACATTAATAAATCATAGACATAATTAATAGAATTTGCCAATACCTTATGAACATTCATGATAACGTGATTAAAAATCATCATTCCGCGATTTTCACTAGACAGTTTACAAAACCGGTACACGCGTTTTACTATACAATGACTTCATCAGGTATGTCATGGTACTACCTGTCTACCTTCTTAATCACAGACAATTGCCCAGTTTTTCCGCACAGTATATCCGAACTGTCACAGTTATAATTCAGATATGTTGAGTGTTTTTACCCGCTATCTAGGCGGACACAATCAACAGTCTAATATGTCGTTTGTCACACGAGGAATGTGTCAACTTCCAATAAAACGAGAAACGAGCTGGGTTGACTGACTCAGAAAAATATTATCGTACTCGTTAGTCGCCCATATCTAACTCAATATCTTAATTGAACTAAGGTGTTGTACAAACAACTCGCCTGGAAAAAATCATCGACTTCTACGAATATGTAGATCTCTATGTGGCCTCGCCTTTGTATCGATTCTTCTTCGTTTTAAAACGATTCACTCTGTCTTTCTTCTTCTTATGCGAGGCCAGTTTGGTGAGACGATCTTCGAGATGTTAATTTGAATAAATATTTATTCTAGCCGGCGTGTTGGGACATCATCTGAATGGAATTAAATTGATAATGGACGTGTTTGGTGATTATTTTCGTATTTCATGGGCGTTATCGATATATACGCTACGTGCGATGGCTGCTTATTGTGATTATAATTCAGTGTCGAGATGATGGAGTTTATATCGACGTTTAAATATTTTGACATTGATGGATATTATGTTCGTGCCTTCATTGTTTCGGTATATACGTCAGATTCTCCGAAAAAATTGAACCGCCATTTTTGTAATATTCAGTGCTGACAAAAAAAAAACAAGTTTTTTTTTGTAGTTTTTGGATTGATAACCCACCACAAAAAATAAATAATTGAAGTTGGAGAATATATCAGTAGGTATAAAGGGCAGACTTATCTAAAAATATATCGAGGAAAACGAGTTGTGAATCAGTTTTGAGATTTGATATCCGAAACGTAAACAATGATAAGTAAGGATCATCGAATATTTTCCCCATATATAAAATGTCCCATTCGAGCAATGCAATTATCGAAAACTTACAGCGGTAATTGCATTGTATCAAGTCACCATAACAACACATTTGAAACCGTTTCGCTAGACGTCAGTAAACAACACAAATAAATGTCAGATAGACTTCAAAAATAGAAAAACATTTCGCGTTTTGGTGAGTGCTCCATACAATCCATAGAGGAAAGTATAAATGAACAAAAAATAACATTTCCTTGAGAATTTCTTTATTCGTGGAATATTCCAATGAATTACATTCGTGCATAAAAATGACCAGGTAATTTTGCATTCAAGCGTGATATCTTATACAAACTGCATTCGGTTATTTTCATATTTTGTAAAAGAGCCTCGTCCTTCGGACTAAGGCACTTTTGCCAAAATATGAAAATAAACTTGCACTTTTTAGATATCACGCTTTCTTGCAAAATTATCGGTAATTTTTATGCACTCCTGCAATTATAACCGATAAATATTACATCATGTATTTTTTGTTAATTACATTTCAGTTATACGAGAAATTGCTGACTAATATAATTGGACGTAGCTTTCAATCAAATGGAGCTGTTTTCATAAACGCAACAACTTTCTGGGCCAGATTAGAAATCCAACCTTCTATACTTATCTATTGTGGTAGGTTGTCTATACAAAATTCTAACTTCTTCTTACTGATTAATGGGAGGATAAATCTTATCGATATTATTACAACAGCTGCATTAAACTTTCCAGCCAGACCACCATCATTCAACTATTCGAACAATTTGGTAGAATAGACTTTTATTTTAGTCTTAGTCGGGGTCTTAGTGAAAATTATGTTCGGGTTGTATTTTTTTTCACAATCAATATTGAAATGTTTGCATTACGATAAATGTGAGGATAAATGTTATTAAATACAAACAAAATCCACTCACAATCTTTCCTACGAACACATGTACCACATCAAACATTGAACTTGAGACTAATATCAGCTGTGTGTATCAACAGATTATTTTCCGAGTAAATCTCGAATTTCCAACTAATTAAATGAAAAGGGTTGATTCAGAACGAGGAAATTCGAATCATAATTACCTAACGTCTTGTATTTATTGCAAAAGGAAACGGTAAAGTTCTTAACGATCGCTTTTGTGTATATATTTCGGTATACAGATGCCTTGATGGGTTTAACACGAAATACTATGAGGGAAACATTGTATATTTTAAAACAACTGCTAATGGCGACATTCGGGTTTGTGGTTCTCGATTATTTATTCACAGGGAACTTTAATGGCGGATTAGGTTTTACGGGCTTGTTCGATTAATAGTCTATTTATATTTTAGGGGGTTCATTCATGAAGAATAGATCTCTAACATCAGATGGCACTGGTGGTGGTGTCTAATTCCGGTGAAGAATTTACAGATATTGGAGGAAATAATGATCTTGTTTCAATAATTTCATTTAACTACTTCCTCGCATTATAAAACTTTGTGTATTTATAACCTGAAGAAAAAGTAAACTATGGAAACATACTCCTGATTTGATTTTATTCAGAAATGTTGAAAAAATAATCCTGCAGAATTATCTGTGGAATCTTTTAATCGTGTGGTTGCTCGAACCAAGGATCAAGGAGGTCTTATGTTTTGAGGTGCGATCCATCCGATTTCTGACCATGCAGAGCGATGCTCGACTCCAGATATTTGCGACCTGATATCGTTCGTGCTATCCTCCTCCCTCAACAATAAAGTACACAAACAAGTTGCAACCCTGATATATGAACGAACGCCTTGCGTTACCTGCATGTCCGTCAGTTTGCAAAATGTAGCAAAAGCTGTTAGCGCCCCTTACGGATACCCACGTACCCACTGACAATGCCGTCCGGTTTTCGTTCAACAGATGGTGACACAAGAAGAATGCATCAGAGCCCTGATTCTCAATTCTCGATTTAGATTGTCGAGTAGCTTAGACTGTGGCTGTACCATGCGCTGTGCCGACAATATACGCATATTCTAAGCCACCCGACAATCGAATTCGAGGAAACAGAATTCCACCACAGTTCTATAGCAAAGGTCAATCATTTGGTCGAATGCGATGTCAAAAGTTCGAATTGCTTTCTCACGCACCCTATTTGCCAGATTTTGTCATTTCGGATTGCTAAAGATTGGCTCGACGTTACAAGAAATGCTAAGAACGAACTCTGTTCTCCTTATATAGCATGAAACTAGGCGAAAATATCTAGAAAAAGTATATCGAATACGTTTCTTCGGCCATAGACATTGACTTTCAGATTGAATATTTTTATGATGATTATAATTTCGCAGCAAACTTACTTCACATCCAAGTCTAGATCCCGTTTCCAAATTATCAGGAAAGAACACATCTCAATAAAAAGGAAATAATACGACGTGAAGTCAGACGAGAATCAATCAATCCTCATAAACAAGGAAGATTATAGGTATCTCGGATTCCATCAAACAGAAAAACACTCTTGAAATGGCAATTGAAGAACCTCAACCTTGCTCTGATAGATAATTTTTGTAACAAATACGTAAGTGTCCTGATTAGAGCCTTCAAACTGAACTCTTTTCTTTGTAGAAATGAAGTTATCAAACTACGGCACACACTATACAAACCAAAATCTGAAACCGATCGTATCTTACAGTGCCCCTGGCGATCCCCTGCTCTAATAGCAGGTTCCGTTCCATAAACAATGAATAATGACCTCCAGGTACCTACATAACCTATACCATCAATATCAGATTTGATGTGGAGCAGGTGGAGTGCGGTAGACCGCAAACCCATTTCAGGGCTAATTATTTTTCGATGGGAAAACGATCGCGCGTTCGCTACCGCAGTTCTAAATCAAATATGATCTAAAGCGTTTCGGTATATACAGGGTGTTCAGTCTTATCGTTCTATGGATGGAGAAAGATTATGACATACTCGATAAAATAAACTCAATTTCATGCAAATAAACGCATAGTTTGGTAAAAAAATATAATAATTTATTTCTGAACTTTTTTCTTTAACTAAGTAACCAAATGTTCATGTTGATTTTCCCAATGAATGATGAGAACAAGGACAATTGTTTTTCATCCATAAACAATGATCAAAGAATATGCTACAATAATCCCACACATTATTTATCGGGAGTAATTACACAAGTGCTTCGGACATTACCGAAAATTTTCCATGAAAGCATGTTGTCTAAAAACTGCATGAGTTTATTTTCATATTTTCTCGAAAGAGCCCGGCTCCAAAGGAGGCTCTTTTAGCAAAATATGAAAATAACCGATTGCAGTTTTTTTACTGATAACATGCTTGAATGGAAAATTATCAGGTTTATTTTGATGCACGAGTGTAATTTGGTAGAATATTTCCGGAGTTAAAACAACGAAGTTTAAAATTCAGTATTTTTGCCTGTCAAGATGACAAATGTACATTTTAACAATCGTTACTATAGATACACGGACCGAGCGGATATTTTTCGATACCTACCGGGTATTTACCAGCCCGAAAATGTCCCGCCGGGAATTTATCGCTGTAATTGATCGAAAATGTCCTGCTTCATATGGGATTTTTAACATACGATGGAAATAATCGGTGAAATTAAGAGGAATATTTGAATACTAACTGAATGAACAATGATTTCTTGAGTTTTCGACTAGACTATAAAATGTCAAATTATGTATATTTCGAAGAATACATACTTATATTCCAATGAATACTAGATGCATTGATGTAATTCATTCCTATGGAATTTTTCTCAAACACAAACATTCTTATGGGGTTTGCAATAAAAGGCTCGCCATTTCTCGTTGAAACGTGTATGGCCGACCTAACAAAACTTATATTTTTCCTATTCTACATATTCAAAACTTCCATTCCAGGATCCCCAAAATATTATTAAGGCATCAATTACCATACATTTGAATCTACTGCAGCAAAAGATTACTCAACGAATGAATATTTATATGGCACCAGTGTCAACTTCATGCTCTTCCGAACACTCCAGTCATAATTCTAAATTAGCAAAACAGAAGAGAGATTAACAGAATTAATTTATCATAATCCGCTTAATTACAGATTCTCGGAACACCTCCACGAAATTTTTCAACGATATAGCCGGGGACATAAAGGTCGTAACTATAAGATCCGGGAACAACAAACCAGATATTAGTGAACAACTTCACTATAATTCTAATGGCTTCTATGATAAAAAAAGATGACCAATTGTTCAAAATCTTGACAGCTTGCACATATAAGTGTCAGATATAGTTAAATGTGTTGTGTGACATTAATCGGGGGAGCAGACGTTCTCCGGTAGTTTCCACCAAATAATTTACAACTTACATATACGTGGGTTGATGTGAAAAAAAAATAGTTGGTTGAATTTCAACATTAAGTACTGCAATAAAAAACTGATTTTCTCAATTTCTTTCGAAATGTAATGAGGAAGCTGTTGGTAAGTTGATTATCACAATTGAATTTGATCTTTTTGTGAGTGAAATTTTCACGAATCTCCAAATTAGTATAAGCAGTGCGTAATCTCGATAATACAGGATCGTCCAACGAAAAGTATGCACTTTGCTTTTCTCTTTTTTTTTGTAACTCAATGCAAAAATGCTCGGACAAGTCAATTTTGCTTTTGAGGGGGACACATTTTAGATATATTCTTCTAACTATGCCTTCAACCTCCTAGGGAGGGTGAGTAACAACCCTAAAATTTTAAATGGAAAGTGGGGTCGAGTGATATATCATTTGAAAGGGCACAAAATTCTCTTTCTAATGACACCTAATTTGTTGTATTTCACTCAAACATGTAGGTATTATGAAGAAAAACAACTACAACCCAGTACTTTCATCTAAAAACTCTCTTACCGGAGCAACATAGTGAGGAGGTGCTCCATCTTGCTGGAAATGAAGCCGATCATCATTATGATGTTGGTCATTTTCAATTATTTCTGTTATGAGAGGATCAATTGTATCTTCAAGCATGTTCAGGTAGACCTCACCAGTTAAATTCTCAGGAATAAAAAGTGGCCCTACGATATGACTACCTAATATGCCACACCAGACATTGATTTTTTGAGGGTACTGGGATGGACCTCTCGGAATAAGTGTGGGTTACTGTCATCCCAGAAACGGCAATTATGCCTATTCACAGCTCTATTAAAAAAAATGTACTCTCATCGGAAAAGCACGTGTTGAATGATAGGTGCGGATCATCAATTAGTAGTTGGCTCAGTTGTTCACAAAATTGCAGCCATCTATCAGAATCATCTTCATTGAGTTCCTGTACTAATTTAATTTTGTACGGATAAAATTTATAGGCTTTTAATATCAGTATTATGGACGAACGGGAGACACCTGAGGCTGCAGCAAGCTGACGGGTACTTTGAGTATGATCCAATTCAATATGTCTCAAAACAGCGACTTCCACTGCTTCATTTCTGATCGGTTTCCGTAGCTGGTGTTTCACATTACAGACAGATCCGGTATCGACAAACTCTTGGACTAACTTGGCAATGTACGAATCATTCACATTTTTTCCGGAATGATTGTTATTAAAGAGGAGAGCAGTAAGTCTAGCACAACTATTATGTTGATAATAAAGTTTAACAATATCAACTCGTTCAGCAATGGAAAAAAACCTTTTACAGTAAAGTTGAAATAATTTCACACGCAACCGAACTGAATCACTTAACGTTTACCTAAATACTTTGTGTACACTTATCTGCTGTTGATCTTTGAACCAAAAAACGCACGAGAGCAATTGAGGAATGTAGTAGTGATGAAAATGCCGTTTTTTCCGCATTTTCATTAACACCAAAAATATCGAGTAAAGTTCTCGCTTTTTTTATTCATACCATAAGCCGTTCTGTTGCACTGGTAACCACAGTTACCTCCTAAAATGTGGTTGGTAACGAGATCTAATGTTCTAAGATTGTTTTTTTTTTCAATACCTTCCGGTTTGTCCAACGTAGCATTTGTTACAGTCCTTATATAGTCTTCAATTGCCATCTCTAATCGCCACAGCATCCACACATCGGTCTATACCTCACGAAAGAATCGTCCTATCTCGCAGCCGACGTACCTATATCAAGTCTTTCGACTTCGACAAACGAAGAAACTGCAGAATCACGTCTCGTTATCGTGACTAGTCTGACACATCGTTAACCCCGGTATATCGTAAGGAGGTAGAACACAGACCTAATTTGAATAAATAATAAAGGAACAGCGAACTGCATGGGGCCTAACATGGCCGAGGCGGAATACAGGATGGCCTTGCTTGATCGATACCGGCTTGGCTGGGTTCAGTTGAGGGATTAAGGAAAATTTCAGTAAATCTTTTCGAAGCCAGTTTCGGTGCATTTTGAAGATAGATTTGTCGTAAACACTGTGTTTGTTGGACGATTTTGATGAAAAACCATCTATTCATTTCGAGATTTTCGGAAGACAAGTTGATGCTTTTGAAGGGTGCTCTCTACAACAGTATAAAATGCAACGATCATATGATGATGGCTATTAATACACGAGTATTAACCGGGATACGAAACGAGCAGAAGGTTATGCGAGTGTATTAATAACAATTACATGAGAGTTGCATACACTATTTTTCTACACCTGATAAATAATTTAGAACTATAAATATTATATTTATATTTGTATTGAACACAGTAATAGTAATCAATCGCATTTCTTTGAAGAATTTTACAAAATTGTAATAAAAAAATTTAACAATAAGAAGTGGAAAATAAGCCTTAGCCTTAGCTGACTTCGCCACGAGCTACCTTACTGAATATTATCGAAAATGAAGAGATACCGTTGATATAGTTTTTCGTAAACTTCCTAAGATTATTGGAGAAAAATATTTGTACTGCATTTTCTGGTTTCTCCGATATGTTTGGAGGAGTAGATGGTTATTTTCTATATCGCTGACATCAGAAATTTTTTATTATATAATTATCGACGTTCAGCTATATTCTATGAGAATTTAATACCTGCTGATTTTGACAAACGTCAAATGTACAGATGAGAAATTTGTATCCTAATGGATCTCATTATGAAACGGATTATGGGCATTAAGTGTATTATTATAGTACGGGTATAAATGAAATATTCTTATTGTGTCCCGCTTTACTGAAATTTAAAAAAATGGTTTGGTGACTCGATCACTTCATTGAAACATCGTAAAAGGGTCGGAGACTTGTCTCTCTTCTATAGATACTATCACGGTCGGTGCTCTTCCGAATTGTTATCAATCTTTCCACACTTGGCAATATCTACACAGATGACTCGACAGTACAGTACAGAATTCCCACCCCTTTGTTGTGAATTTGGAGATCAGTCGAACCTCTATTGCTCAGGGACCTCTCATGCTCAGGGATCTTTTTCTCCTTGCCAAGAGGTTTTTCCTCACTTCAAAAATTCAAAGTGAATGTTAATTCCGAGGTTACTTCGTATCTCCTGTCCCTTGATTCATGCGGTGTTCTATGAACATTACATTTTCGTGTGAATCTTCATATAAAAAAAAGATTAAATGTATTTCCAGCAAACTTCACATTTGTTGGAAAAACAGAGAAATTCACGAAATGTGTGTAAATTTATATTTCTCCCTTTTCCAAACACCTTACGAGTGCGCCCAGGAGTCTGAGCATTGTGTGGACCAGGGACAGCTTATGTTTTTGCCTGCCGTAGTGCTTTTACTACAAGAATGAATGGCAGAAACCACCTAGTTTGCGCTGTAGTCTACGGAGGGCTGTCAGTCAATCATTCTATAAACTTTCATCAGTGTCAAGGTGACATATTGAGGTTATTGTAAACCGATGAAAATCTTGAAACAGCTTCTGCCATTCTGATGAAAAATATCGATGACATTCAACACGATTTCCCGATTCGAACACCTAAGTTCCTGTTTCTTCAGAAGAACGTGGTCAAAGCTTCTGTTAAGTAATTGACTACTTACAGATTGTAGCCATAAATGAATATAAAGGCAGAGCTCGATGTGGCGGTGTCGGAACTGCTTGGAACAATAAAATGTCGTCAAGTGAACCGAGATTTGCTATCAAGTAACAAACAATTCGATTAGCTAATGCAAAGCAATCGAATCGAGTTCACTTCAACTGGACATAAGTTTGTGCAACTAGACCTCAGCCTTGTTACTAACTCCTTACGCCCTATGATCTCGTCAATCATGAAACTTGGTACAGATTACGACAGATGAATTTTTTTTATCCATTAGAGAACCGAATCCACAAACTTTCGATTGAGAGTTCATCACTGAACTATTACCGTAACTCCGTGTCCAAGCTACTATTATCATCGAATTAATCTTATTGATAGTCATATTTAAGCTATCTGAAACATGATATTGTAAAGAAAAAAAAATGACTTGTAATTGAATGAATTTACGTTAAGATCATTAGGCTCGATGGCTGTCCAGACGAATCAACAAAAGAAGCCTTCAACGATTTATGATTGCCAATGGACAGATCTCGAAAAAGAAATTCCGAAAGAATGTCTCTCTATCGCACAGCAGGAATACCTCTTCGGCATCGACAAGCATATGGCTGTCACAACATCTGACTTACATCCTCCTTAAAATACTCCGTGCGCGATAAGAGAAGCCGTTTCGCGAGTTAGGGGCTGCGTCTATTAATACATTATCGGCGGGGTGACACGGCCAGAACGCTCCGGTACCGGTGGTACCAATAATGTCTCCGGAGTCGTGCTGTGCCGACCGACGGTACTGTACCAGAGAGCATGCAACGTTCCCTCTATCTGTCTGCCATCGCGGCCATAAAGTGTCCTGTGACAGGGGTCTCCGAAGAACGGTCGTGTCCTGCCAGTTGAGGCACTTGTACAGGGTGGGATCTAGATAAGGCGATTCTCAGGTAGACATTATAAGAGAAACGCGCGGTGTTAGGGAATAGTAACATTTTTGTTCCGCCACCAAAATTAGGAATGTTATCAATGCTTTCCAAAAATTTGGCTACCAGAATAATAATTACGTTGATGATAACTTCAGATTATATTGAATTATTGACGATTGATGTTTTGATCTACTGCTGTCAGCTGAGTCCTTAACAGTCAATCGAAGTTTTCGGTCGAGACATTCGATTGTCTCCGGGTGGAGGGAATATTTTGCTCAAACTAAAAATATTATATTGATTTTTGTGCTATTCACCAACTTAAAGTGTCAATACAGATTCACAAAACGATCCTTTCAGTTCATAAGTAGAATTTTTGCAATATTTTTGTGCTTTCATAACGTTCTACAATATGAAAGTATCAAAATCAACATAACTACTGATATGATGAAGGCTGATTTCCAAATTGAGAAGATAAAACTTTCTCGACGGGAAAAATTTGCAAATAGTAACCGATATCAGCAAATCAGTAGCTGAGTATCTCAGTATTCACTTCAGTCATAAGTATTTACAGAACATCGTTAAAATGCAAGGGAGATAAAATAGGTCCCTGTATTACTAGACAAATATTCAAATGAGTGATGGTTGAAGCTATTGTATAGTGAAAGACATGTATCAGTTTTATACACTGTACAGGGAGATTTTCTTTTCTTTTTCGTTTTCTTCAATGTTCTGCCTCAGTTTACGGTTTGACACTCAAAAGAAACTGAAATTCGTTTTGAAGTTACAATTCAAAAGCGAACGTGTGTGTTTATTTCATTTCAGATCATTGCCAATTCATGAATTGAAATTATTTTTATCGCACGGAATTCCTTTCAACTTAATGGAATTCTGCGCATTATTTTATGTTATGTCTCATTTTCGAAATATCTAACAGAAATTTCTTTAGCTTGATCAATTCAGAGTACTTAATGCTTCACAGTTGTGAATCAAAAACTCATTTTCATTTCATGTAATAATTAAAATTACATGCGAATTCCCTAATTTCATCTCTCTGTGGCCATTTTTTGCTATTTTCCCTAAATTTGAAATCTTCACAATTCAGTTCTACAAAACCAACTCAACCCAAACTTGATTCTATATTTTTTGACACATTTAACTTTGAAAGTCACCGATATACTCCTATTTTTGGACGTTTATTTACGACTAATACATTCAGTAAGTATTATACTTATGGTTTCTGCAGTATAATGCCATATATTATTCCCTTGGGGAATAATGGCGAGGGATTAATAGTAATAGTCTTTATTTCCTCTTCTAGTCCTATCGAATTGAATATTACAATGAAAACGATATAACCAAACTCCAAAGTATCAGTTTCGAACGTGTAGGTCGTAGGTAGTGTTTGTGTATTTGTGATATGTATGAAACTGAAGAATCGTTCATTTATGATAAATAAATTAGTCGTAAAACGCGGCTCGGTTCGTTAAAATTCCTCGAGAATAATAGCTATTATTATTGACTCGTGTAATAATTTTCCGATTATTCCCTAAATTACTTGACATTTTCGGGTTTTCTTCGCTTGCGTCGGAGTTACGTCGTTGTTTTATGAATTTTAGCTCAGGAACGTAATAAGTTTGGTCAACTTCACTTTTTTTTTGGGTAGAGTAGTTGGTCTTCCCACATTCGAAAGTAATTTGTTGCCAAAAAAGTCCCTCTTAATATTCACCTTTTTCTGAGGTTCACTCACTATCTCGTTTCTCAACAAAATCCTACTAAAAAATAATATTTGACAGTTCGCATTTTCAACCTCTGCCATGATTGTTGGTTATTTTTCAATTCCGTTCACGCAGCTCAATCGCCGTTTATAGCGATGCTACAGGCGACATGTGATATATAACCAGAGACATCGACGATGAAATACAACAGTTACAATGCCGTCCCATCAATCAACATGATTCGTATCAATTACTAGATTAATATCTGTCGGTATTTTAATAATCCACTTTCTGTCAATAGTCCGTATCAGCATTCGGATAGGCGTTTCTCTCGATCGCAACTCCATCAGCACCGTCGCTGACCCAATTATCGTTGATTAGTTCATTATGTTGCTGGCCGGCATCGGAATTGGCATGGCAATCGCAATACGCCGATTCTGATTGAGAAGCTGGAAGCAGTGTGATGGACCGTATAGAGCCAATCAAACCCGAACGTATTGATTTCGGCGATAACTTTGTTGGAAGTGCGACGGAATATGTTAGAAGACGACGCCCATAGATTGTCACCGAATTGAACATCCAATTTCAGCAATCAAACACTTAGTACAAAAATTGCACTTATTCTCTCGCGGGATTCATTTTTAGGTACAACTAAGACCAAGTGAAAATAATTGATAGTGAAACCCAAGATTAAAATATCATCTATAAATTTTTATATTTGGACGATAAATTTTTTGAACCTGATTAAAAGATAAATCAGTTGGGTACTACACAATCAAAACAAATATTTAGATGTTAACGATAAAATTGACAAGGGTAAAAATGATATTGAAAGATTTTTCTTGTTAAATTTCAATTTGTGAATGAAATGTACTCGGAAATGTATCTCTTCTACATCTAAGATCAGAAAATATGAATGAATTCATTCGTCAAATGTATAATGGGGATCTGAATTCAGACTCCACCAGAAGAAAAGTTGTCATTTGGAGAAAAAAACACTATTGATTAAAAAATACCACTCAATTATCTCAATTGGGAAGCATATTTGAGAGAAAAAGCTTCTTCGGTACCATTCGACCTAAGAATTTTTTCAAATAAAGTTACTTTTTTTATGAGGCCAAACTTTGTTATATTCAAGCAATACTAATCAAGCAGCCAGCAAGATAGGAAACCATTTGTCAAACCAACGGTGCTGTTATTACAATAACAGTTGAGGTCTCGGTTGAGGTGTTATTTTTGAAAACTTCATTTTTAATTACATGAGATCAACCAGCAATTACCAGCATGATGAAACCACGGGTCGTATGAATTATCTTTTTTGATAAATAGCAAAGTTCAAGTTGAATGTTCAAATGAATCAGAATTTTCAGATGTTGAGGTATTTGTAAAGATGATTGTTCTCTCCAACGATCTCAGCTGCATAAAATAAATTTCGCATTCATTCTTGAAACATTTCATGATTTAACTGAAAACAATTAAGAAGTCTTATATTTATGGGGATTTGAATGATATACCACTTCGATATCCTACTAACAATATAACAATGCTTTGTCTTGTTATTGATTTTATCGTATGGCTATTTGACACGTTAAATAGAAGTAAACTAAGGTCTGAAATTCAAAACGTCACCAGAGCATAGAAAATATTACATCTGTATATAACACAGCATAGGATATAATAAGCAGTAATGCTGCTTTGTCTTCAAATTTTTACCTTGACTATATCTTTTTCTCCACTGAAGGAACATAAAGGAATTCATCAAACTGAACTTACAGTGTGTGATGACATCTATACCTACATTAAAAGTATCACAAAATATAAGTGTTTTCATTATTATTCTTTCCAAGATATCGAAAAGTTGAATAACTACAATGTATACTCCTTGAGAATTGTAGGAATTTAGTAAAATATATCTAGCATCAGCGCCGAGAGCGCCGATATCATTTGGCCTCTGAACATCTTTAGATTCACTCTGAATCGAGTAAACCAAAAGTGTATGAATAATTAGAGGTTAAACGGATTGGAGTGCCTGGGTTGACATTATAAATTCCCTACAAGACCGTTTCTCGTTTCGAAATACCCACCAATTAAATCCGTTTGTTGCCGTCTTGTGTTTGTCGACCGGTTCGAAATACCACGATTCCACGGAATTCATTAAAACTTAATCTCAATCTAGGTGTGAAAGCGTTCCTGTTTTATTTCTGTACTTCTTTCCAATTAACTCGGCTGGCTCTAAATGGCCGATCCGAAGATAATTCCGAGACATTCGAAGATCGTCTATCTCGACATACACTACATGTTCATGCGAATGACTTTGCGGTTGGGATTATGGCCTCATTCGAAGTATTTGGCTATTGGTGATCAATAATTATTCATTCACGGTTATTCACAATATTTCCAAGAATATTTCGGAGTCATCTTCAACGAGTTTTTGAATAGAAACGTCTGTTAAAAAATGTATAAAACACATTTCCAGCGGATCGTTCAAGGATGTAAAATTTTTGATAATGATTTATTAATTAAACAATGATTTTAATTTGCGATATGTAATACGTGAGAAAATATCACTTAGTCGTATGCCGTCTCGTATGCCATAGCTAGAAAAACATTTCGGGGGAGGGGTTTCACAAGCAAGATTTCGTTTTGTCTCATGATAGTGCATCTAAATTGTCACTGATTGATCACATACTCAATTATGTCAACTGTCAAATATTGAGGAAGTTTTTTCACGAATATTTTTGATTGTAATTTTGAGAACTCAGGTGTTTTGAGGTCGTTTAATGTCCGATTACTAAAAACTACTTAAATACATAGTTTGGGACTGAATTCTGTTTCCATACTGTGAAGAACGTGGAATGAGATGAATATTTCAACTGTTTTTTTATGCAGAAAGGGGAAAATAATTTTTTTCTATCTTTTTATAACTTCCAAACGGAGGAAAAGCGCTGAGTTTTGACTATTCGTATTCGTATGCAGTGGCTCACAATAGCTCAGTTAGCCGAATTCCGCCTTTTTGTCACATTCATCATTTTTTTGTAATTGATATGTAAAGTTATGTGGTGAATAAAGTCATTTATTATTATTATTATTAAACTTTTTCGGAACTAGATGCTGTGCGATTATCGGTTATAATTGCACGAGTGCATAAAAATTACCGATAATTTTGCAAGAAAGCGTGATATCTAAAAATTGCAAGTTTATTTTCATATTTTGGCGAAAGTGCCCGAGTCCGAAGGACAAAATATGAAAATAACCGAATGCAATTTGTATAAGATATCACGCTTGAATGCAAAATTATCTGGTCATTTTTATGCACGAATGTAATTCATTGGAATATTTCACGAATAAAGAAATTCTCAAGGAAATGTTATTTTTTGTTCATTTATACTTTCCTCTATAGATTGTATGGAGCACTCACCAAAACGCAAAATGTTTTTCTATTTTTGAAGGCTATCTGACATTTATTTGTGTTGTTTACTGACGTCTAGCGATACGGTTTCAAATGTGTTGTTATGGTGACTTGATACAATGCAATTACCGCTGTAAGTTTTCGATAATTGCATTGCTCTTATGGGACATTTTATATATAGGGGAAATATTCGTAGAAACATTTTATTTAAAAATCAAATGACTAATTCATTAAAAATTGACAGGATGAGGGAGCCTCTGAGAAAGCTAGCCACTCGCGCTAGCGAAACGTCAGGAAGAAATTCCAAAGAACGACGGCCTTTAAACCCGGAGAAAAGTAGTAATACTGAAAAGTAACCGAATTCAAAAACATTCTCCGTTACAATAATTCCTCTGCGAAGGGTAGGTATATTCCCAGATAAAATAACTATCATTGCACTATCGAAAAAAATTTGAATAACTGGTAGCAAACCTTAAACCTCATGTTCTTCTCCGAAATGAAATCAACTCTGAATTTGAATTCAACAATCAGCAAGATAAAATACATTCCATAGAAACCTAAGAAATTGTCTGTGGAATTATGAACATTGAATTTTTATTTGATTTTCAAAAAAAATTCAGTAAATTATCATTAGAAATAATACCGGTGATTCAAGTATTTGATTAGCCCGTTGGGAATAATTGGGAATACACAGAATGTGAACCTGATCGAAGAGAATTTCAAAAGTCCTGTCGTGGTTCTAATTGGAAATTTACAGCCAATTAAAATCCTAGCTAGTAACTAACTGACCATAACCGAACGCCATTATATTAATTTTATGCATACCGTCTAATTACCATGTAAAATTCAACAACGCTATAATGCATACACAACAAATATTTCACTTTGCTTAACACAGAATTGTAATTGTTGAATGAATATTTTCAGTCACGTAGAAGTACGTGTAATGTTTGTACAATGTTTGTCGACGAGAGATTTTTTCTTTCATTCACATTCAAATCGCGTCGGTGGTTGGATTACGTTCGGTACATACTGGATTCGAGTGGTCTGTGGAATGTGTTTGGAATCGAATTTTGTCACAGCCATGTGTAAATTGTGTTACAATGCGAAGTCCTATTCTGTGGTGATATATTCAGATGCCTACGATTGTGGAAATCACGCAAGAATATGTTAATTGTTCGACAAATATGGTCCCACCCTTCATGATTTTTTTCAACATCCTGTGAGAAACAATTTCAATTTTGTTGTTCCAAGGACATGATAAAAACTAATTTTCATTTTATTTTGTCTCGAAAACAGATATAATAAAAAAAGTTGTAGTTTCAGTAGTTCATTGCTAAAAAAACAAAAATTGCAAAATAATCAGTGGCGCATATGTTTTTGGTCAAAAATATTGGTTTCGGTACCTTCTGGAACGCCACTGGACATAATGATTTCAATCCAGTTAATATACATATATTAATTAGCCCCCGAATACCGCCAAATTTTGAGGAAATCGGCTGAAGGATTATTGAGATATCCAGGAAAAAACTTTTTCGATTTTGAAATCCTGTATCATGGAATTGAAACTCGAATTGAAGCATTACCGGACCATGTTTATATGTACTTTTTGTCTTAGAATTACTATAAGAATCACTACTTTGAGCTTGGCCACGAACTCACGTATATATCAGATTATGATTTTTATTATTGTTACGATTTATCCGATGGAAAATCTCAATTCTGACACCACTGTTACGATACTCTTTGGGTTCGTCGATTAAAACACCAAACAACACTAAACTACTTTTATTATAACTCTCTATCACAATACAATACAACACAATCACTTAAATCGCTCCGATAACTTTCCAATGCTCGCTCGCTACTAAAACTCTCTGTACTAACAATTCTGCCGTCGGCGTGAACGAGTTTTGCTTAAATATGCGCTCATAGAGTGGAGATTCATCTAGACAAATCTTCACAATCGAATCTTCTGGATGAGCCGCGATCACGCGAGTATAATCGTTCCTGGAATAGTCGCTAGCACATTTCGTTACATTATGTATGAATTTCTACTGATTTTCGTAAAAAATGATATGCTCACATAAATGTGATTGAAAAACCATAGCATAGTTGAAACAATGAATATACTTTCCATATTTCACTCTCATTTCAGTTCTCTGTTTCAGTCAAACGTTGAAACTGAAAAGAATCGGGCTCTATTAGGCAATTGGGTGTGCCCACATCAACACCAGATCTGTAAACAAAACTCGGACAAATTCTCTTCAGTTAAAAACATTGATGACAGTCTCTATAAACTGAAAATAAGAGAGTTTTCAATAATTATCGAGAACATTTTCTGAGCTTGACACCAGATATCTGAGTGATTCATTATTTTGATGTCTGATGTGAAACTAGAAAAGCTGAAAAAAAAACTTTTGAAATGAGGTGTGTCTCATACTGGTTCAGAGTTAACATCGTGCGTTCCTTGTGACATTTGCACAAACATTGTCAATTGTAACGTAGTCAAAAACAAAGTTTTTTCAGTATATTTTTTAGTAGTAACAGTAATAGGATCTTCGCTAACCTATAATAAAAGCAAAACAATATTTCATTGATGAGTTATTTTGGCGAAATTATAATATGGTTGCGATGATTTACATGGAGAGGAAAGATAGTGGACCCGAGGCTGTTCCTTGGGGAACACCCAGTTCAATTATCGCATTTTCGATTACTAGAACCAATACCCTAGAGGGTAAAGGTAAATGCCAACCTGTTCTCCATTTCGTCACGATTAACAGCATAATCACAACATCACGTTCAGGGGGTATTGTTCGCTTTCATTCCTGAGACTTATCGTCCTCGACGTGTCACATTCTAAAGCAGCACTCCTACGCCTTCGCACGTATCTGTCATCTAAAGGTGGTCGAGTCGGCCGAGAAAGAAAAAAAAAAGTCGCCCACGACCGCACGATACGTTTTCTTTTGTTACTCGGTTCACTTGTTTCTCACAGCCGACGCGACCCACCCCCCGATTTAACTAGATCGTGGACGAGGTTTGTGATTGCGCAGGACAGAGTTGCCACGTGAGACATTGAAATTCCCACATTTACGTATACACTCGCTTATACATTACTTATTTAAACCCGTGATTGAATTGAGAGTTTCATACAATAAGTAATGGAAGACAAAATAATATATTATCAAGGAGGATAAGTAGCCTTTTACAAACGAGCAAAAAATTGTGAGCACGAGTACAGAATAACCACCAATTTGTTGTGAACTTGGAGAGCTGTCGAACCTCTCTTGCTAAGGGATCTTTTTTAATAGAACAGCTGAGCTTTGGAACTCAACTTTGTAACTTGCCGAGGGAGGTTATTCCTGAAGCTTCCAAACTTCAAAAATTCAAAGTGAATAATTCGTATCTCCTGCCCCTTGACATTCACGCGGTGTTCTTTGAACATTACAGGGCTCCCCTTTCGTGTGAATCTGCAAAAATTCGCTGAAATTCGCTTTCAGACAAATGAGATCAAATTCATCAGGTTAAAAGTTACATATCCCATCATATTGAAAAAAAACTTCCTAACAGCTGTCAAATACCTAATGAACGGTTTATTACGATCCAACAGGAATGTACTAACAACATTTGATCATTATCTATGTCTTATAACTTATTGCTTGTAACTCTGCATTCCAACACGATTTTATGCAAATTCAAATTCATTATTAGTGGTACTAGGTAGGTATGTAATAGTTAAATCGAGAAGAAAATTGGTACCTTTAGGTAGGTACTTAAGTAACTTTCAGAAATAGATTCACAACAGGACGGCACCCAAATGAAGGGCATGTTGCTTACTTCAGAAAATTGGTAAATACAAACTTGTCGAAGTGCAGATAATACAAATCGGAAATCAAAATTAGTTAAAACATCAATATAATGATGAAATCTGGATTTACTTAACAACCAGAACATATAAAATAATCTGAGAATACAGCTTTCAATCAAGTGAAGTACGAAAAAAAAAGCAAACATCTTGGTTGATAAAAAATTGACCAGTACTCAACGGTATAGAACAAAAGTAAATAAACGAAGCCTTTCCACATGAATCAATGTTGAATACCTCTTTCGTAAAGTGAAGTTGAGTTGGAAAAATGCAGTTCAAAGTTTTGTCAATATCAGCACTGCTAACAACTATAAAAAATTAATAAAACTAGTGGCATATTCTGATGAAAACGAGTTTGTACCAATTATATCAATACTTTTCGAAAATGAAAGCATTAGACTAATTCCTGTAGAAGTCCTCATGGATGTACCACTATCACACAAAGAAAAACATCCTTAAAGGTGGGTGAAGATTTTTTCCACACCTGGCAACCCTGGATAGCACGATCATGAAATGCTCCGTTTATTTGTTTTGTCTCGATAGCAGTGGCATGCGATCACAAATATACACAAAGCAATCGGTTAAAAATAAGTATTTGTGTTCTGGGTTGTTTCTCTGGTCTGCTCTCTCTGGCATTGTTGATTCTTCTGTTGATTAGTTTCCGAGAGAAGCCGTGAGATTCTGGAGAGAATGAGCGAGCGCATTTCTATCCTGTCAAAATACCAGACAACTTCGAAAAGACTTGTAGAATTCTAAATTAGGGCACAACTTGGAAAATGATCAGGAATCAAATGTTGAAAGTCTAAATCGATATATAACAGTAGTGTTAAGAACAATTCATTAACAGAATTGTAATGGAATTACACTTCTGACACCGATATCAAGTCTAAGAAAGTTTACGTTCAACGATATTCTCAAAAAATAGCATCATTGTGAAAGTCAATGCTCTTTCGGAAGAGCCAGTCCATTAGAGTTAACAGTACCTACTCGTAAATAAAGACATTCTGTTGACTCAATAGGTGTGGAGTTCGGATATCAACTCCATCAATTCTTTTCACTCCTCAATCGTTCGGATTTCACTTCCGGGGTAAAAAGAGTATAAATTCGGTATTTCAGGAGTATAGTGAAAGAAGATAGTCCTTCAGTACCCGCTCGGGGTTATGGACGTCTGGAGTGGACATGCGCACTTTAACTGTTTTGATGTGGTTTGTTTGAATAAGTCTCGAGCAAAACTAATCATGGGAATATATTGGTTCATTTCAATCTTCTTCACAATTCAGTTCTACACAAACAACTGAACCCTAACTTGATTTTCTATTTTTTGACACATTTGACTTTGACAGTCACCAGTATACTCCTATTCTTGTTCGTTTATTTACGACTATTATATAAGGTAAGTATTATACTTATGGTTTCTGCAGTATAATGCCATATATTATTCCCTTGGAAAATAATGGCGAGGGATTAACAGTAATGGTCTTTATTCCCTCTTGTAGTCCTATCACGAAATTTCTGGAATTGAATATTACCATGGGAGTTTGGTTATACTCCAAAATAAGTGTCAGTGTCGAACGCGTAGGTGATGTTCTATTGAGATGAATTAAACAGAAGAATCAATTATTTATGATAAATACATCAATCGTAAATAAAGTAGAGTATAGGCAATACTGACTATTATTCTCTCGGAATATTAATCCCTCGCCGCTGACGCGAAAATAATAGCTATCATTATTGACTCTACTATTATTATTCCTCCAAAAATTCTTGGAATGATTGACATGCATTCCTCTTCAGCTCCACTCCACAGTATCGAAACAATTTTCCGAACTTAGCTACTGTCGAAAATGAATATCATATTCCTCAATTTTAGCAAAAGTGACATGACAGTTTTCAATCTCCACATAGGGGGATGACAATTATGGCATTTACAAAAATGACAATTGTGACATAACGAGAGCTTCACGTAGATATATTTTTCTTTATCTGTCTGCATCGTAGATACATTATAGAAAATTCATCGAAATAATAAAAATACCTTTCATTTCACTCTAGAGAAATTATCATCTCAAAAAAATATATATATATATATATATATATATATTTCCTCCCCTGTATAAGTATTGGTATTTTTTTTTATCAAATATCTCTTCGAAAAGTGCTCAATTTATATATATATATATATATATATATATATATATATATATATATATATATATATATATATATATATATATATATATATATATATATATATATATATATATAGTGCCACCGATATCGCTTCTAATTCCTTGTTCGACAGGTAAACGAATCTTATCGCAACGATGATGAAAACCCCGAAATCTACAGCAGGCCGCGCGGCAATAAACCTGAAGATTTATTGATGATAAAAATAAATTGAATGGCAAACTCGCTGTGATTGAAACGAATGATTTATAACCAGTTTACGATCGTTTTGAACCGATAATTAATTACAACAGGTAAAAGACGATCGACGCGGGGACTATAATTTTCTCGTTAACGAAAGCCGATCTATCGCCAAGTTTTCATAGCAAAAGGAAAATAATTGTATTCGGAACGAAACAATGGCCTACACGCTATTATTCTCGTTGGCCTTGACTTCAGCTCGGGCAGCAGTTGAAAACATAGGACTAGAACACCTGGTCAGGTCAGAGAGTTGCTTATTATTATTGCTTGGGTTTAGCCCGGCATTTAACATTATTTTCGTAGAAACGATAAAATACGAGAGATTCCTAGTCAGGGTGTTTGTGAAAGATGAATGACTGTAGGTGAAAAAGTAAAAAATTAGCTATTGAATTGATCGAAAACTAATGATAACAAAATCATTTCAGAGCATCGAAACTTTTGAAATGCAACAATGAAACTTCGGCAAAAACTTTTCAACCGAGTATTCCACAGATATATCAACATAATAACAACAATATAATTCATTCATCATGAAATGATGTCTCCATTTTCACAAAACCGTAAGAAAATTGATGAAAGGTCGATCTTATTATTGTCTTTCAGATAGCGTTAGTCAATGAATCTACTGAAAGAGAACTGATATAATAGACACAGCCCGTGGCTAAAGTGCACCTTTCGGAGCAGTGTTAGCTGAGAAAGAACCTACTGCTTTCTCATGAGAGCTGATGTACTACACAAATCAAAATTTTTATCAATTGACGAGCCCATTTAAAAGTCAAAGACAATTGTTGAGTGATCTTTTGAAATCATTAGACTAATTCATTTGCCATCGATAAATATTTTTTGTACTTACGAAGAATGAATGACGATAGTTTTTAAAGTGACAACCACCTGAAACAAAATAGGTTGATTAATGAAAATATCGAGAAATATGTTACAATAAAAATATAGCGTAAGTGATTAGATAAATATCAGATGATGTTTGAAGAAGTTAACACATAAAACAACACAACTCGAATTGAATAAAAAGGTTAAAGATCATAAGATGCCTCAAAACCCTGGTGTGTTCACTTATACCTGTGGGGAATCCAATTGCTTGATTTTTGATGGTAGATATTTAAGCGATTGGGATTCCGTAAAATACGTACAGATGTCGCCCACACGCTCTTGTCAGTTTTGTGTGCAGCTTAATTTGTACTAGATGAAAATATGCAGTCGGGTTTTTCCATTTTCATTTTATTTTTTTCTTTAACACGCTTTTATTAGCTTGGTATGTATGTTTGTAACGGAAACTTTAAACGCGTTTTTGTCCCGATATCCTTACTAGGGCCTTCAGAATTGAAGATTTGTTTTTCTTGCGACCCTGATTGGAACGAATTTTTTGCCGAAGGAGCCAGTTTGCATTTTTCGGAAAGAACCCACTACTCATCATTGACTGAATGCAAATATTCACAATTCACATAAATGTTTGCAGTTTTTAATAACATTATATGCTTCTTTAAAATTTCTGCGACTTGAAGACGCTTTCGATGTTGCGCATTTTCGTGCTCATAGTCATAATAATACCGTAATAATAATAATCGATAAAAGCATGATAATCCTAAAAAAATAATAGTTTAAGAAAACTGAAAACAAACGCTTCTATAAAAAGTCTAACTAAAGAATAAAAATCAAATAATAGTTTTAAAAAACAAAAAAACACGCTTTTGTGAAAAAATGAACCGAAAACGCTTGCCTATAACGCAATGCGCGATACTCGCGCAGAGTTCACAAGTAGCGCCATCTTACACGTAACTAATGTATAATAGTCAGTAAACCATTTCATATTCTGAGGAGGGCGGAATTCAAATAATTCCACTCTAGTTATCAGTTGAGTCGGAAATAGGAACATTTGTCTTCAATATTTTTATAAATTATTTGAAGAGTGAAAGTACCAATACTTCCGATACTTAATGACTATAATATCGAGATTTTATGAAAATTTAAAATGTACTTGGAACGTATTCGAAACATTTACTTTGAATATATCAATGACTTAGGTAAAGAAAAATGAGGATTCATCGAAAATATCTCGGAAATTATAAAACATATTCGAATCATTTACTGAATAAATTTATAACTCAACTTATTTAAAGACTGACAGTGGTTACTGTGAATGAAATATGATTTTTTTGAAAATATAAATTCAAAACAATTACTTCGAATAAATTTATTATAACTTATTTGAAGACTGAAAGTGGGCACTCTGAATGAAAAATGAAGATGTCAAAATATATCGGAAACATTATATTACGAATGTCTTCTGAAGATGACTTCACTACTTGGGTAAGAATCGAAATATTTGTTAACCCAATCTTTGTAACTTAGCAATAAGATGGGAGCAACCGTTATGTCCATCTTTGTAACTAAGCAATAAGATGAGAGCAACCGTTATGTCCTCGAGCAGTTCCATAGTTATCAACCTGACGTGCATCTATGAAAATTAAAAATTATTACCTCTACCTATCATCTTTGATTTGATGCGCGAAATTTTCTCTTAACATTATGGATATCATCCATTCGAATAAACTTCAAAATAAAACGGTACTGTTGTCACATGTGACATTCCAAAGTATCCACATGAATACTACTCAACGCCCATAACACACGGGCCCCGAATCGTATCCCTGTAGTATACAAATCAAACAACGCTTCAAAACATTCGACAAGACATGTTTATACAGCCTGTTCGACTCCAGCCAGCCAGCCTATAGCCATAACAGGTCATTATCGTCAGATCGACGGCCCTCCGATGATAACAACACGCTACCACAACGAAGTTCGACAAACAAATGAGTGATTTCACGTTCCGCCTCTAAATTTAGTTCGTACCGATTTAGAACGCCGACATAATAAAAGCCGTGTCTAAATATTTAATTGTGAAAACCTGTTCGTTACTCATCCGTGATTCCACGTAATCACGGTACTATGCCAGGTACTGCGGTACTAATCGGGTGCAACGTTTCGTAATCAGCAGAGTGGACTGTGTCAGCGTTATTAACACGTTCGTTTTTAATGGATGACAACATCGAGAGATAATCGTGGAATGGCATTCTGGTTTCTTAGCACAAAAGTGCTCTGGACGACTGCATCGTAAATTTATGTTGATACGGCAGTTTTGATTAGTTTTTAACGCTCAAGTGTTGATGCAATTTTTGTCCAAAGTTTCCTGTTTAATGGTGCTGGTTCGAGCTTTCTCTGTTCTATTCCACTCAATTGTTACCAATCAAAAAAAAAAGTCAAAAAGAATAAATGAATAAGGATGTCAGAGAAATGTAAAAATATGAAGAGCCAAAAACAGTAATAATATGGGAGCCCAAGCGGGGATTTCGGGATTCACAAAAGCGCGGCAGAGTAATATACCTTGTACCTGGTCAAGTAATTCCACCATACATGAGCCCTATTTATATGGCCGCCCTTCAAGGATAAAGGATCAGATTAGTAGAATAAAATTGATCATCTGGAATTCTCGAGTGCGTCAGATTAAGATAGGGTGAGTTAGTCCTGAAACGTGTATATTCCACTAATCTGACAATTCGAGAGTGACCTAAAGGAGGAGGAGGGCTACAAAGTTGTAAACGAAAAACGTAATCTCGACCTTCTCGAGCGTGGCAATTTTTTTATTTTGAAGGGAATAATTCAAGAATTACAAATAATATATTATCTGAAGATTTCCACGAGCCGAAATAAAAAAAAATCATCGATAAAGTTTAATGCGTGCAGGTACGTGATGCCTATATTCCCCTCTCCGCGTTTCTATTTCTCTCTCACTCCGCCCCACTCTGGTTTCTGTTGCCATGACAGTTAATCACACAAACTCGTTCGTGATATTGTTTACAGCGAATTTAATTGCTTATACTTATTTCTTACAAATACCAGTATTCTAATAAAAAAATACACTTTTTTATTTGCAAGCTTTTTCCTGAGCTTTTCAATCGATTGAGTTCAATGATTTGAAAAAAATCAAATTGACAGAATAGGCGAATCCCTCCAGATAATCGTCGGATTATGAGACTGCAACGTCTAGGGCGTAAAGATGAACCATAATATATCTTAATCTGACGCGCTTTTGTATTTCAAAATGACTATTTTTTCTTTCACATTCTGATAACTGTCCCGAGTCTGCGTCACATCCAAACCGTCAGATTATTATATAAGAGCTCTTTTTTAGGTTCACTTAACATTCCCTCAGAAAATCTGACGCGCTCGAGAATGATTTTTTTTCATTTTCTACCCTTACGTACGACCACCCCCATCATGGAAACAATCAGATCAACATACGTAAATTTCTAAAAATATATAGGACGATGATATTAATATCTGACGCGCTCGAGTATGTCCATGCAATATTTTTTTTTACATTTTTGAAAATCTATAGCGGCTCCCCCCGCCGATGAAAAGGTATACATTATATAAATTTTTTTCCTTTTATCATCTAAGCTTCGCATCCCAATAGGCCTTTATGACGCTCGAGTAAATCCCGATTTAGCATCGTGGGCTCCTCTACTATAAGCTATTGCGATCAAATTAAACGCGGGATAAAAGTTTATTGAAGTGAATTCATCAGAAAAAATCTCGAGAAAAATAAAGATTAAATGAAATTAAAAAAGGAAAATGGAATTGAGAAAAAAACAATGATAAAAACGTTCATATTGACGTATTGTATATGAGATACAGATTTGAAAATAGGATACGTCAGAAGGTAAAGATCAGTTTCTACCCTTAGGAAGGCATAAAAATAAAAGAATTTGAATGCTCTCACTGTATCTCCCGAAGTATATTCACAATCAGCTTGTGCTTCTTCTCATTATTTGATTGCAGGACAGGCGGACCTGAGGACCATTATAGTACCGGAACTACAATCATTCTCATGAGCAACGATTCATATTCTTTTAAATTTCCTGCCTTTCCGATTTCAGTTGGATTTCAGTTGAACAATTATCATGGCTTTGACCCTTCGGGTACTAACCGATGTACTGAGTTCCACCAGTGCTTTTCCCATCATACAAAATTCCGCAAAATCTTCGTAATTATATTTTTCTTAACGGCTTTCACATGAATCATGATGATTATCTTTCGACTATGAATCTTCACATATACTTATGCCTACGTGATTTTCAATTACGCATGGAATTTCATAGAGGGGAAAGATAAGATCAGACCGCCATCTATATAATATGGTGTATCTTGTCATCACCAATACACCAACCGGTTTATGAAATAAATACCCACCACTTAGCTTATCGGAGCTTCCTGCTATTCCTGCAGCAGTTATTAAAAGCCCTGACCTCGCGTCTTTGCATGATTCGAAAAACTAGCTGAGATAGTCGACGATAATTTGATGATTGGAGGAAACTGCCAATTGAGAGGTTTATCTCTTTAGAAAGAGGTTACGTTATGTAAACAGTAGAACTGATCGGGGATAATTGCTGAACCTGGGTGGTCCAGCCGATGTTGTACATGAACGAGAACTAGTTTTTCTTCTCAGTTTTTTGGAGCCACAGGATAGGAGATCCGAAACCTACTCGACAATTAGGTAGGTAACGTTCTCAGCACCAGCCAATCAGTACAAAGTGGCTGTTCTCGAATTTCGGGAGGTAGGAAATCCGAGAGAATTGAATGTTTCCATCTATTTTGTAAAGTTTTGACAAGAAATGATTCGAAAATGGGTTGTGTCATGATTTTGTTCATGTGTCTATTCATATGTTTTGCAGTCAGGTCGTTTTTTTGTTAGTTTCTTCCGAGGTTTCTTGGTTTAGGAGTGATTGTTTCTCTTGTTTCCTCCTGAAGTTACTTCAACTAACCCAATGATCTTGACTGAGAGAGATGCGCAACCCCTTGTGTTTCACTAAATGTATACGTCAAAATTGTTTGGTTCTTGGTTTGGTCATTTGAGCTAGCAGAACCACTATGGAAATAAAAACATCACTATACTTCTCTAATGAGGTAATGGGGTGAATTGCTGGCCAATTATCGATATTTCTTTCATATTTGATAACCTTAGTGAGAATAGAGGTGAGCCACACCAAAAAATGACTTCCTCACTGGAACCACGATCATTTGACACTGTATAAAAATCTTACGACGATTATACTCGACATTACCGGAAATAGTTTTTACAATTTAATTGTCATAAGTCAGACACTCGGTCAGACATGTATGAAGCAAACAACGACGACAACCACCAAGACAACCACCTAGTGGTGTACCTCAAGAATCCAATTTGGGTGCGTTATTGATTTCATTAACCTCTACGTAAAACATCTATCAAAAACACATAATGGCTAACGAAGTGAAATGATAGAAATCAGGTGTCGCAAATTAAAAAAGTTCTCGATTTCATAAGTTAGTCCTAATCTAGGTAGTAACTAGCTGTGATATTATATTACAATTACATTGAAGACATACGAACGACCAGCAGTACACTTAAAATTCCTAATTAATTTAATAATCTGTTAATTTGGAATATATATATATATATATATATATATATATATATATATATATATATATATATATGATCGGCTAGGCTTCCGCGGTCAGAAATGTGCTGGCTGGAACTTCCGGTTGATCCGCGTCTGGAAAGATTTACTTGTCTACGTTTCGACTCCCATTTCGGAGCCATTTTCAAGACTTAGTGACAACTCAGACCTAGACGCAAGGTCACTAAGTCTTGAAAATGGCTCCGAAATGGGAGTCGAAACGTAGACAAGTAAATCTTTCCAGACGCGGATCAACCGGAAGTTCCAGCCAGCATATATATATATATATATATATATATATATATATATATATATATATATATATATATATATATAGCAGCATGAAAAAAGCTTTATTTCTGAAAACAACGGCAATAACAGGTTTCATTCAAGGTCATGCTTTGCTCAAACACAAAACTACTCTTATCCAATCAGCAAACAGAAAGCACGCATCCAGGCAAGTTATTGGTTCCTTTCATAAAGAACACCAGATGTTGAAAATACCGTCTCATATGTTCACTTTCCCATCTACCTACCATCAATCAAACTCTGTAACACAAGAAGCTGTTCCCACGCCTCCTCGTAAAAAAACGCATACCGGAATTCATTATGATCTTGAAAAATTCATCTAATCATCGAACTTTCTCCATCGCTGATCTACATATCATCGAAATTAGTTGAACGGCTTCTTTCACTGGCAAAAACAGCCGAAATTCGAATCGATTTTACTTTCTTCCGATCAAAAAATACCTCTCAACAAGTACTTATATGTTTTTTCTCATGCAGGTATAGGATTCAGTGACCCCACAATGAGCGATCTCAATCCACAATCGTACGTACTTTCTATTCTAAAGTAGACCAGCGATGTAATAGCTCGAGGTAGTACTATTACCGACTATTTGTATGGTCATCTGATTGTGAACCTGACCTACAGGCGTTCCTGCATTCAGAATTACATACGAACACCATCCGGTTGCGATAACAATACAATCATTGGCGTCGCTGATCCATTTTTCTAGGAACTTTCTCATGGGTGTCGCCGAAACCGCTACAACATCGACATCTCTCGAGATTTAATGATTTTCAAACACGTATGGTGCTTTGATCATGATAATTTTACGCGAGATTGCACCTCTGTATGGGAATTCAACAAGTCCTATTCAATTGTTCAGTTATGTCAGCAAATAGTGAGTAATGATTCATTATTTTTATCTTTCATTTAAATATATACCTGTAAACCTATTAATGGCAAAGACAATAGAAATTTGTAATTTAGAAAAACCATTTATTTTGCACGTTCAGAACACCCAAAACAAACAATAATTCGTCATTAAAAAAAATATCAACTGACAGTATTGAAAAAAACAAGTGGGTGCGTAAGCGCACCTTTGGCAAAATATGGTTATAATAATCTAATAAAGAAAAACGAAATAAATTCAGAGTAGGTGCCCTATTTATCAATATGATAATTTTCGGAACAATCTGGGTTAACATGCACTTTACATTTCTTACATAAATAAATGGTGTTACTCTTACAAAATCGACATTTTCTTCTTGCTTGTTGTTGGTATCTCTGATTATCACATGTCCAACATTATCAAATCTTATATCATCTGGTAGAGCTGATTTAGATGGTCTTCCGAGTGGTCTTCCGTATAATGGGTTATATTTGGCACCATTCGAGGTTTCATCAGTTTTGCTCGAATGGTCACTACATTTTAGTAGACTTCTTGCTATTTCACTCAGAGGGATATCGTCTTCTGAATCATAACTATCTTCATTCAATTGTATTCCAGAAGTTCCGGCAACATTTGCCTCAACACGTTTGCCATCCCTCTCAAAGGGATGTCATCATCTGAATCATCACTATCCTTATCCACTTGTATTTCATGAGTTCCCGCAATATCCCCCTCTATTATTTCTTCTCCGATTATATTTTCATCAATGTTCTCCTCATCGGTTAGACTGTCTGTTTTCGGCGGAACATAAACAACATCAATCGAATCATAATTTTGATAATCCAAGTCTTCCTCTAATAAAGCACTCAACTCTTCCCTCGTCAGTGCTCTCTTCATTTCCCATTTCGAAAATTGACTATAAAACCAGTAAATTCAAATGAAGGCGAAGGTGAAAATAATAAAAAACATTGGAACAATGAAATCATTGAGAGAATTGAAAAAAAAAATAGAATAACATGAGGGGTCGAAGAGAGAACGTCATTACCCAGGAACTCTTCGCGTGGAGAATTCGATAGACATCATCGAGACCTCTCTCGAAGATTCTCCATAGACGTACACAGGTATATAAGGAGACACTTCATCACGGAAGAGTTAGGTATTCGCAGAGAGTTATCAGAGTTTCTAGCTCAGTGGAGAGGCGGAGAGATTTACAGAGTTTTCATCGGAGAGAGTATTGCTAAGTGCAGAAGTCGAAGTAGAGAATTTCTATTACAGAGAGTTTTAGTACAGGGCATTGGATAGTTAGAGGAGCAATGTCAGTGATTGGATTGTATTGTGATGAAGAGTTGGAATGAAAGAAGTGAAGTGTTGTTTGGAGATTTAATAAACGGACCCAAGGAAATATCGTAATAATAATAATGGAATCAACTGCTTGAGGTAATGGAAAATTATTTGGAATTGTTCAATGTTTTTACATACCCTTCAAATATTTCGCCGTTTAAGAAATTTTGACAGACAATTTTAGTAATGACTACGACAAGAATTAGAAATAAGCCAAAGTTGAAATATGTTATCTTCACTAGATATATAATGTTTGAGATTATTTTGAATATTAAACATGTAAACTATGCCCTATTTTTTGTTCCTTTATATCAAATAATTTCATAGCAATACAGCGAATACAGTTACACTCCCTGGAAACTTTCTATTTTATAGTCTTTTCAGTATTTTTGCCGGGTTTCAGCAACCCGAAGACCAAGACATTTAGATTTTTCGCCAACTCTTGAAGTCATCTGTCCTAAGAAATTTTATGATTTTCAAGAGATCACGGAGTTTTTTGATATTTGAAAATATTCTTGGTACATGCATTCCAATCCTCAGGGAATAATAATAATAAAAAAAAAATTTTCTGGGCATTCTATGATTGCAGCTAACTTCACACCTATAACTGAAAACTGACCAATTCTTCAAGAGCTTGTGTCCATTCACAACGGATTCTCATCTACCGTTTGCCACTCTTCTCGTACTCGAAGCAAGTACTTCGAATACATTTGTTCGACCTCCTACGCCTGTCATCTTCGATCGACGACATTCGCGCTGAGTTAGTGCCCCAGCCGGGCGGCCAGCCATAACTGTACAAGCAATATGGAGATGTATGGGTGTGCGTTTATTATCTCGCAGCACAATCGTTTAAATATATTAAGCGACGCTTCGAGGTGTCGTACTTCATGCTGTTTCTGATTTACGAGGTGCATCGTTGTTATGGAGGCCACGGTAAAAGCAGTACCGGTACGTGGGTATCGGGAAAATGGAAAAGCGAATAATCCGTTGTTTATTATTGCACAAGATGTGAAAATTTCAAACGAGGCCGTCGGACCAAGTTTGACAACGAAAATGCATACAATATTCTTTCCACTTTCTTGTAAAAATCATAACTATCACTTCTATTGAAACCAAGGTTGACATACTTCCAAAGCCAGCTCTCTAGAAGATAATGACCTAAACTTTGTCATCATTTCTTACCAAGGGTTCAATCCAAATCAATGCTAAGTTTTGAAGACCTTTGATTCTGTTCCCAGATAATGGCTTGGTAACATTGTCCGATTGATTTCTCTGGCATAAAACGCGTTTGGATATCACAAATTTTTATTATTTTCCAGCCACCGATAATCCAAAATTGACAATTGTAAATCATTCTGGCACTCGTTCTGGCAACAATATGGTCATTGCTGGTAAAATTGGTTGGTCGTAGCGCCACAAAAAAAAACTCCAACTTAGATTAGATTAGACATTCTATAGACCGAGGGCATATCTGACAGATGACAGTAAATCAGACAGTTGTAAATCCAGCCTGCTAGACACACAAACGGATCTAAAGAGGCTTATTGTGCATTTGGGTCCTATTTCAAAATATTTTTTCTCGGCAATAACTCAATTTTGAGCGATTGTGAAGTTTCAATCCATCGATTCCTTTCTATTTTCGACAATAGAAAGAATTTCAATCTTCTTGCTGTCAAGAGACGTAAATTGTGGATTCAAGCAACTAGAAGAGCAGATCTAAGTACTGATGAGTTGAAATGGGCAACGGTATATTCCTGCATTTTGTATCTCAGAATTGAAATTATAATCTCATTAAATTGCCATTGTTGTTTATGGAAATACGATGCCCCGCGGTCTATATACTTGTCAAAAATTTCAAATGAGTCAATATTGCGGCATTTTTCCACCAGAAACTTTCGTGGTTTTTTCACAAGAGTGCGATTTTCGTGGTAAAACCGGTGTTTGTCCCCCAGACACCACGTGATCCGGAATGCCTAATAAGCACCACTTTAACAAATATTGCTATTTGAGTTTAGTATTTTGAAAATCCCAAAACTGTAGAAATGTATGAGCGACTATGACAGTTTTCAGTGTTTATTCACTTTTTATGTGAAAGTTAACCATGAATTGTGATTCATAAACATTAGTAATAATTTTAATCATATTCCAAAATGTTAAAATGATATCGCAGAGTCACTTTGACCAACCTCGACTTCAACTGATGAACACCAGTTTAAGTTGACATTGTTTAAAACATTTCACCAGAAGGCTATTCCTGAAATCCCAATAACGAAACCCAGACAATTATGGAAATCATTTCGATTTATTGATTTCGATAGCAATTGCAAAATTCCAACTCCGTCTTCGTAAGGTAGTGACAAAGGCACTATCATGGAGGCTACTGAATCGTTCACATGGAACTAATGTTAAAATATTCAGATTTTTTATTCCCCCTCTGTGTTGATGTGTTGATGTACGTCTATCACTGTTGTAGAATGACAGGTGCGTGCGATAATTTTGAAAAGGATTAGAGCAATAAAGAACCAGTTTCTGCACCAAATATTTTTATCAACAAGTTTTCATTTCAAATTAATCATCATTAATTTTTTTTCTATCTGAACGTAGTTACGGGTTAAATTTTTTGTGAATGACTGACTGGGTTCGAAAAAAATACTCAGTGATAACGTGATTTATCAGATTCGATACTTTTTTGTACGATATTAGCAAGCCGATGAAAATCCTATGACTCCCCTGTATCGACTGTTCTTGCTCTTTGATATCGGTTAGATTGATGCCTTCCAAATAAGAGTTGCTCGACGTAGACATATTATCGTGTTTATCCAATTCCAACGAGTATAAGCATTCGGTTGCGAAACAAATACTGATCAACGTAACGTAATCAAACTTGAGTTTTGCTTAATTGGTATTTTCCACCAGAGTCCTTGATCTCAACTGTTATCTAAAACATTTGACATTAAAGTTGACCAATTTACAGCCGTCAGTAATAAAAGTTACTCATTACCAAGTCAGAATATGAGCATTTTCAAATTTGATTTAATATTCCGAAATCTCTTATAAGTGGGAAGACGATCACACATCGTAGATAGTTTTCAATTTCATTCCGGGGCAGATTTTTTTATGCTTCATATTTTGTTGTTATTGTTCTTAAATTGTTTTATATTTCAGTGATTTGCATTTTTTACGTTTGAAAAAAAATAGCATGTTTAATCCGGAGAAAAATGGCTTTATGCGGTTAACATTTTGTTTATTACAATTCATGTTATTTGCAGTCTTCTATTATGTTCCCAACAGAATATAATATTTTGCCGAGAACGACAATAGTCTCCTCCGTCGATTTGCTTTTCAAAGTAAATCCTTCGAAAATAACAATAAGCAGATTGAAAACACCCTACAGTTACGGCCAGCTTCCGTCTAAGTATACCTTGCCTACCTCTCGGCCTACCCACTTTCATCAAAAAATCCTCTCGTCTGACAGAGCAATCCGTCAATCCAGTCGCCCCCAGCTACATGCTCTGCTGCCGTCTGGGGGCACGTGTTGAGTTAAATGAGCGTAGCGTGCACTGACCATCCGAAGACCTAACGAGGGTCATACTTTACTGCTACGCTAGAAAGCGACGTTGCCAATCACTTTCCGACCAGAGGTCTCATTCTATTTAACGAATTCGATTATCGAATGGTGTAGACTATAGAATATGCGTATATTATCGGTACAGCGCATGGTACATCCAGTCTGAGCTACTCGACGATCGAATTTGTGAAATAGAATAAGACCACAGATTATACACCACCGAGTACTCCTCTTCATTTTCAGGTCCATTTTCAAAAAGTTATGACCTTTCACTTTTTTACTTACTTGTCATTTACAGAGCAAGACCGAGTGGCCTGAAAAATCAAGTATGGGTTAAATGGAAGAATCAAAACCCAGGAAGAATCCATTACTAGAGTACCCACCGAATCAAATATCTGTCACTTTCATCAAATATCATTAAAAAGTTCACAAACGAATTGAGTGTGGAAGACTTGAAATAATAGTATATAATCACCGAGAGAATAATTGCCATTATACGCGAGTGGAATACTATACTTTATCCACGACTAATAGAAACTTCTGTTGGAAAATGTTGTTACATTACATACATATATATTTAGAACCAATATTATTTCATTCTAATTAATATTTCATACAATATTAATTATTGTTCATCTATACACAGTACTTAGATAGTTATCGAAAATTATAATAATCGTATAATAAATCATAATAAATAATTAAACTCTATGTATATAGCTTAACAAATATCACGTATCTAATCTAACAAGGTGATATTTATATTAGAAGATATTTGTTTATGGTTATTAATAATTGTAATATTTGAACAATTGGTCAAGTTAATCGCAGGGATAGAGTTAACATCAAAACAATATAATATTACGAACTTAGGTGAGTATTTTTGTGGAGAGAATGAAATTTGATGATTAATTTTTTGCATTTTTCCTTCTCCGAATCAGAAAATAGAAATTACAATTTCTATGAAAGACTCGATGAAAGAATTGAAATTGAAAACAAAATACCTCGCAAAATACAAACACTCTCTGTTGATAGATACATGTATATCATTCAAAGACGTTCGATTCCTTCACAAAAAGGAAAAAAAAGTCCATCTAGAACAGATGAAAGGTTCAAGAGATGATTTTCTTTGAAGGAAACGAGATCTTGCATGGGTTGGAATGAAATATTTTTCAGGTTCGGTTCGACTTCTATGCGAAGTCGCGGGCAGAAGTTAGCCTCGCAGTTAGCCCTATTTAGACTACTTGGATGAGTTACTTACTATCCAATACTCGGCACAATATCAAAGAAAGCCAGTTTGAGAGCTTAAATCTCGGTTAAGACAGACGGTATCCTGAACGGCGTTCAACGAGGTGATTAATTTACAGCCTATACTTATAATAAGCATTCTTAAAGTCACTGCCTCATTCATAATGATAGGTATGACTGGAACGAGAACTGAACATCAAAATGAGCAAGTTATGATTCTGATGTGATCACATTTTGCCCATTCTAACTTCCAGTTCCAGATTCGACTCGCATACGTCAAAAGACTTCTTGTCTAGAATAGGGCCAGATCGGGCTGAATACACGGAAATATGGCAGCACTGCTGGAAACGTACGATGATGCATGCGCCCTTCCTCTCGATCTAGTTTACCGGGTTCGTCGAAGCACGCCATTCGTCCCGAGCACCTGCCCGATCTAACTTTCATGACTTATTGGGATCGTTTCGCGAGTTTTTCCCTTGCGGAAAACAGAGTCGCGAACAGTTCTGACAAGGAACGACACCCGATATAGGGCGCGAGCGCTGGTTGACGTTTGGGAAAAACGGAGAACGACGTTGTTCCAACTCTGTTTTCAAGATCGATGATTTCTCAAAGAACTGAAAATAATTAAGCAATTAAGCAATCGGGCGTATGAAAAATGTTCGAAGTTATTTTTTATATATGTGCACACGGCTCTCTCATTTTTTAAGTAAGTAAATCAAAATGCTTTAGGTAATCAAATAACTGTCGTTAACTATATTTTTTCTCCGACCTAGAGAGCGGACGCACTAGTAACATTAACCGACGATTCCAACACCGTGCGATGACAGCCTTGTAGTTACCATTTTGAACAGCACCAGGATGAAAGCCGTCTCAGAATATTTTGTCGTAACTTTCCACCTTTGGGTGGAATATTAAATGTTTCCTTGTATTCCTATAGTCAATTGCATATGAAGCTATAAATTTTGTATCATATGGCATCGTGATAAACATGATTCATGATGGTTCACTTAATCTTCAAAATAAGTATTGAGAGATTGTAGCCTCTTCAGGATAAAGAGCTTCTTCATTTGGTTACAGCCTCTAATTTCCCTTCTTTCCTTCAATCTCTCCCCGAAACTCTCACTAACTTTTTATAAGCATTGTCACACTTCCGATCTTACTTTTTGTGGCTGCCTGCATACAGTTCACATTCGAGAAAACAACCATTAATGTTAATTATTTTACTCCAACTAGCGAGACTTAGTCGTCGTAAAATACGCCCCGGGGTAGGTGAGTAATATAACAAACACTTGAATACCTACGAAATGTTCCTTTGCCAATTTTGCCAGCAATTTTCTCAACAGAAGCTCATCGCCGTAATAATGAAGCTTGTGGCACCTCGTTAGAACCAGTTTATTGTTTAATACCTTGTTTGTAGTGTTGTTTCATGCATCTGTTAGAGGCAAATCTTTAATTAATTTACCAAACACTGACAAGGCTATGAATACATATAATAAAGGCCATTAACGAGAATTTCTGGTAGTCAGTTTGACTCTACACCAATTAAAATCCTTTATTTTACTAGTAAATGAAATGAAACAGGTTGAGAAACCTACTCTGATAAAAGTTCTTAGGACGATGATAACTATTTCCATGAGTACAACATACTCAATATAGTTATAAAAAGCTAGGAAAAGACTGGGAAAACCTCGGACAAACCCGAAGGAAAAATTAAAAATTTCCAACGACTACTTTTGGGGCTTCTGTATGCTTATGCTCAGCGTATGGAAACCATCTCCACAGCCATATACTGAAGTAGATAGATAGACGAAGGAGATAGTGACTCTCTCTAGCTCTCAGTGTATTTGTACACGAAAAGTGTTGTCATATGGACTAAAAGGAGACAATCAGCTCAGTTTCAATGATCAGGACCAGTATTCATAACATGTCTTCATTAATGAACGATGAGGTTGAAACCTTTGGTCTGAACGGTCTGAGCGTTGAAACTTTTAGTGAAGATCAATTATTATCCTAACGATATTATTTTTGCGCTTGACGCGAATTTCGCTAGCAAGGTTAGCATCTTCAAGAAAAGAAAACTGATACCTACCTTATATGAAAAGTTTCGACGTATTACAATACAAGGAACAATATGACGTAGTGGATAACTAGAGTAGGTATTGGTATTAGCGAGGGTATTAGCATTAGCGAGACCTTGGATAAAACCAAAAACACGTTCTTGTGTCAACAGAATACAAACGGAAATCAACTGTCAGTAGTAGTAGCAGTAGTATCTTGGTCTATATCTTTCAGGAAATGTTTGTAAAATAATTGATTATATCTCGGAGTACTTAAAGGTTTCTTAACCTACTCTGGCGGAATTTCTTTTTTTTGGCTGTACGAAAATTATGTTTCAAAAAAGTCGAGGAAAAACAATTTCACATGTTTGAGAATGCATCCCACGATGGTATTACCTATTTTTTTTTCAATTCGATCAATGAATGAGCCTTATTTGTGAGATTATTTGAATTCGTTTTCATGTTTTTATCGGTTTTTATATTAGAATTTTGAGTATTTCTAATTGAGAAATAGCAAAAAAGGTTTTCATACATTTTCATTTACTTTTTGAAGGATGAACCTTTGGATGAAAATCCTCTGGAAAATCTCCCGATAAATTATTTGAGTTTCAATTTATAGACATTACCTACTCCAATGAATTTATTGAATAGAGATTTATCTCGAGATTTATCCAACTACCTAAATCTCTATGATAAGATATTATATTGGAGGAAAATATTATAGTAAGTAGGTACCTACGCACCTATGATAATGGAATAGAATTGGATAGTTAATTTCAAGTATAATCTACCTCAAGTAAGGTACATTTATTTTAAACGTGTTAAATAAGTTCCGGTCAATTAAATCTTATTCTAATTTATTTGAGGCAGCAATTTCAAAGTGTGGAATTCAGTGAAAATAAGTGGGTATTATGACGTGGGATTCAATTCAAACTGAATCAGGGTCGATTCGTAAGTACGTCGATAATTTTTGATTGTGTCGAAGCAGAGTCACACGTAAAATTCCGAATGTAGCCAATACAATATCAGAATGAACTCTTTCGGTCTATTCATTTTAATCAAACAAGCAACTTCCAAGTCGAACACATTTTCCTTTTCGATATGAGAGACACAACCAGCAATTCGCAAACATAGTAAACCATTCGAAATACATCCATCCAATTAGCGATATCTTGGTTTTCTGTTCGTTCTCACCTTTTACAGCAACCTAACCGAAGAAACGTCTCTATAATCCATGGTATTTCGGGCACAGAACACAAAAGTCGTATATTATATCATTTAACACTGCATAAAACCAAGTTAAATATTTACACAGCACAAATTAGTTTCCAGATGAGAGAAACATACGAGAATCTTGGCGACCGGCAAAGCAACTACGTTCCTACTCCAACACGAAATCTGAACTGACGGTCTAAAAACGAGCTCCGCAACTTTTCATAGAGCACTCGCGTTGTAATCGAATGCGATAGCGGACGATCGGGGACGGAAAAAGACGAAGGAGCGTGTCAGTCAGAGTGCTGTAAAGCAGGTACCCGATTCCAGAGCGAAGTTACTGAAGTAGGAGGAAAATCAGCGTCAACTATTCCGAGGCTTGTGCATAAGTCACTAACTCTTGTCACTTTCTAGTTGACCGATTATTTATGACCGTGGTGTGGTTAGGGTTTAGCATTTGGGATTTTATTTCTTGGGAACGACTATGAGCAAATAATAAATATTTATGGCTGCATGATATGAACTACCTGCATTCTGATTTTTATCACAGAATACCAGAAAACGAATGTGAGTCATAAAAAAAAAGATCTCCTATAACATTGGCTCAAAAAAAGATGTAACTGCCCCCAGATTCTATTTCACGAATTCGATTGTCGAGTAGCTCAGACTGTGACTGTAACATACGCTGTACCGAAAATATACGCATATTCTAAACAATTCGATAATCGAATTCGTGAAATAGAATCTGGGCTCTGTTCTACATAAATGATTTAAAGCCGTTTCCATAGTAACCGAAGTAATTTTATTACTTATTTCGCAGCTAGCACAAGATATCCTATGTATATTCCTTTCATGCCCATATTACGTACGTATATCCATGGACATAAAATGGATATCCATTTGACATCCACAAGTGGACACGTTCTGGGTGGACGCATGGATATCTATCTATTGGACATCCATAGGGGACATATTTCAGAAATGGGAATTGATGGATATTCACTGGATATCCATTAGTGGACCTTTTATGAAAAAAAATATTTAAAAAAATAAGGAAATACGTAGGAATATTTTCATTTATTATTTTTGCGTTCAACCAACATTTCCACTCCTATAATTCGAATTGAGATTTAGTGATCGTAGGCTTTATCTTGAAGTCGTAGAAGACTTCGCTACGCAACGCGTGAATGAAATTTGTCGAAAATGCTACGCCCATCGCCCACATAACCTAAAAATGGAACTGATAAATAGTTTTCCTCAATCACCTGGAAAATTTCAATGTGTTTCTGAAAGAGATATTATTCTGTGGAAGACGATTCAAAATGTGACCAGTGGCCCTTGAAATTTGTGAAAGGTATGTACATTATGATTTGGCTTGGCTGGAAACATAGGCGCCGGAAGTTCAAAATTACTATGGGGGCTCGGTCTCCAAAAATAAACATAAGAATAATATGTATTATATATATATATATATATATATATATATATATATATATATATATATATATATATATATATATATATATATACTAATCCAAAAAGACCTAAGTACAACATGTTTAAAATAATAAAAATATTTTCCAAACTCTTCGGTAAAGTGTGTAAAAAAAACAAAAAAACAAATAATCACAGCCCGTTTCAAACCTTAAATGCCAAATGGCGAGTCTGAGTACTACGAAAGAAACAAATAACCAATTTCTACATGAACTATATAATACATATGTTACAAGTAGGATCAAATTTATAATTTTAATCATGTTAGAAGGTCTGCCGTCTTTGGTTATTTTTTAAAATAAAAATCTTTGCTATCTCGTGATTACTAACTTCATTGAAAAGAAGCTCTGTAGAAGTTCAAAATAGCACAACCGTTTAGACTTTGCTGTGTCATCGTGGACCGAAAATACGTTTTTGATTTGATATATCAGATATCACATCTTTTCATTTTTTATTACAATATAAACGGTATACGTACGTATCCTTGTTAATAGTGACTACGGCTTGGAGTAACAAACTCCGGCGGTTTTGTCACTGAGACTGTTGCCAGCGTGATAATAAAAATCTTTATAACCCGACACCAATGAGACCGATACATAATTTGTTCTAAACGAAACATTTTTGACCTGAGAGCATGATAACAGATTCTCATACCAGAACTTCACTATGGGGGCTCCGCCCCCATAGCCAATTCTCTATGGGGGCCCGAGCCCCCATTGCCCTCATGGTTCCGGCGCCCCTGGCTGGAAACATTCCTGAATCTATAGCTAGTTTTACCAGGATTCTTTGAATAGGTGAATTCAACTACTTTCAGTAGGTACCTAACTAGAGGTTATGTTTGCAGTTGAATCTTCTGGATCACCTGAAGATCAATGTGTTACTAAAGGAGAGATACCTAGTTTTGTGAAAGACTTCAAAAACTAAGTGGATTTACTTGGAGTTGAGATAGAGCGGCTTCCTTGAAGCATTAGTTTTGATTCTGACCCTGATTTTGTTCTATTCATTCAGAATATATGTAATCGAGAGAAATGGAATCCCTCAATATATTATTTCATAGTTGATTAATGTATTTTTTTTGCTATGGTGATTTCTGAGTTATCCCTGATGCTCCTGCTCCACCTATATTAATGTTACTTACTGTGAACGCATTTGTCGAAATGCGCCTTGATTCAAACATATGTAGCCGATACAGATTTGAGGCACTGAAACCACAAAAAAAGTACTAAAACCCGTACATACTATTTTTCATTTACAGGCTGTCAACTTTTATAGTACAGCTGATTTTTATTCTTCTTTTCACCAAAGTCAAACTAAAATAATAAGTTCATGAAGGTATTAACAGTCACTCAAATCAATGAACATTTATATAATTAGGTGGGTTTTCAACACAAACGACTGAAAACATCAGTAGATTTAATACTACTAGATTTAATACTACTAGATAATACTAAATGCTATCAACCTCGATTGAAGGTCGTTCTTCTGCAAGTAGGCTTTGTTCCTAACTCTCTACGCCATACTTCTTGGGCACCCTAATCATTCGTGGAGCTGTCAACCATGAAACTTGGCAGGGTCATTCCAAAATTAAACAGGAAAAAATTCTAAAGAGGAAAATATCTTCGCCCTTGGGTGATCTAACCCCGATCACTTGGTCAGGAACCCAAAACACAACAACAGCTCGAAACATTCGCTATATAACGATCACAATTGTCACTATGTGAATGATGATAACGCGTTACTTATATTTCGTGTCACCAATTAAAAAAATTAAAAAAATATTATTCACTGAACGAGTGCAAACAGGTTAATTTCTGGATGTAAATCATATTTTTCTTCACCCAGAATGGTTGTCTAACATGTCCTTCCTCTTAAAATCCAAAGCCTCATTTTTCCTAAAGTACGCTACATTGCAGTCAGTAGCCCTGTTATGATTCCCAGCTGATTCCTGCTCATACTGTGAACTAGGTGTAACAAATATATACCTTTCACACTTGATTCACAAACAATTATGAACATAAGGCTGACCAGTCACAGGCTAAATATTCAGAAATATTCAGCTCAGTACGAGTCAACATTCACTTTAGATTTTGTTTGTAAGCCTCAGGAGAAACTCTCTCAGCAAGGAATTCCAAAGATGAGCTGTTTCTATTGAAAAAGATCACTGAGCAAGAGAGGTTCGACAGGTCTCCAAGCTGAAAACAAAGGTGTAGGAATTTTGTACCCGTCTGGTCATCCGTTTAGATACTGTCAATTAAAATACATTACAGCCGTATCTGGGCCTTGTAGATCTTTAGAATCTGACGAGAAGGTTAGTATTTCACATGGTGTTTCCATGAGATATTATTACCCATTGTAATTCCTAGCATCGAGATACTTGACTTTGTAGGAATAGTTAGTTTGATGTCGAAATCCGTATTATATATTAATACCGTATTAATTATTCTTGATTCCTCCAGATATTTGATAACCTTCATATTGATTGCTTTTTATATAACTTTGGAAATGATAGAGAGCAATTCAATGGTCTATAATTACAAGATTCCTTTGTCAGGAACTGGCTGAACTCTTGCTTTTCTCTAGGACTTAGGAAAACTCCCAAGTTATACGAGAGGTTGAATAATTTGCAAAGTATTTGTGCCAATCGGGGGCACACACTTTAAGAACAATTGCTGGGATTCGATCATATCCGTAAGCCTTGTTTATTATATTCAGGCCCATTAAAATATTTCTCAAATTTTGTTGGTGAAAAATTTAACAGAAATTCTATAGTTCCTGTACTATCATTTCTCTGTTGTATAGCGAAACACTTGTCGATGTTTTGTGTTTTTTCCAGTGAGAATCGTACCTGAAACTATAGTATTTTGTGTCGTAAAAAAGATTGGTTTTCATTTCACGATTGGGCATAAAACTGGGGTTGCTTCAATCATCAAAATAACCTGATTTTGAAGAATCATTCACAACAGTCTATGAATAATCCATCACAGTTCAGGAATTTCGGGAATATCACAAAATTATTCGATTTTAACGTTTTTTGTCATCAACGTCCAAAAAAAGCTTCATTCAGGTTCAGTAACAACTGCATATTCAATTAACACCTGATTACTTTCCATCATACTGGAAACGTTTAAATATTCAAACCGTTTTCGACTTCGTCCGGCGAGCGTTCAATTCATCCGCATTGAAATAATACATATAAAAAATTAATTTCACATATCTATTAAATTGCCATAAATTTTCCAATGTAATCATATCCACGCCAGACGGTCCAGCTGAATTCATATTCAAGATGGTTAATTGATTAGATCGAATAAATTCTTCGAGATTTCATGGACCGATTAACATAAAATGTAGGTTAATTGTGGAAGAAAGTTAGCAGCTTTTATTTTTTGTGAAGTGATTGATATTCCTGGAATTGATGGAATGGTGTATAAGGCTTCCAACATGGAATTGGCATCGATTGCAATAAAAGTTGATATATTTGCGTGCATGAACGGAATATAATATAAGATTCATTGCAATTGAATCTGCCAAACAATATTATAAGATCGAAAAAACAAAGAAAATGAATGAGTTTGAGTAGAAATCAATCAAAAGGCGATAATGAGAATAAAATCCGTCGAAAAACTGTATTGAATGGAAACGAACTGTGATATAAACAGAGAATTTGGAATTTACTATGATTAAAGAATTAAATAAAGAAAATTGATAGACTCTGAGGAAGAAAATAACAGACACTCAGCTCTAAAAACAATTTGATGTCAATCTTGATCAAAAATTTAATTGAAATAGCAGAAAATAAACATGAATATTAAAATGTTCAGGTAAAATGTATAGCCCATGAAGACCAATCAGATGGCAGTTCAAGTAGTGCTCACAGTATCAGACCATCGGACGAATAAGCCAACTGATAAATACAGATAAGATAGCTCTGGAAATTGTGAAGTGTCGTGCGGATTGAGCTTTGATTTTCACGTAGTGCACGCACGGAACGTCACTTTTTCTCCTAATGATACAATATACTATTATCTCCAAAAGTCAAAAATAAATGACGTTTTGTGAAAGACAGTTAACATTGAAATTGACGTTCATCTTCCAAATTCAAAATAATCCTCGCCATAGGGACGTTGTAGGCATTTTCAATGCCGCCGGCACTTAACAATATATATTTATATAACACGGGATGAAAGTACTCCCGAAATTCCGAAAATGGGGAGAACCTACAAAGCAACGACAAAAAAGACGCAGGATTTCGAACCAACATCTACAAGCCTATCATAAACAGTGAGCGGTGCACCAACTCGTTGCGCTACCGGGACTAACAGGCAACTTCTGCGGAATCATAACATAGCGCATTGCTGTAGCTCTATTGTGATCCTTGCTATTTGATTTTTACTTTTTCAATATGTCAACTTTTTGAAATTATTCCACCTTCTTTACTGATTTCCACCATTTTGCAAATTACAGGGTTTTTTTTATAAATAAACGGTAGAATTTATACCTATATTATAGAATAGAGTTCAGGTCGGCAATGCGGTATAAGTCGTTTCACTGATGACGTACCATGACATTACTTTTCTTCCTTAGTAAGGAAAAGTACAACTTTGCTTTCCACAATGAGGCCAGGAAGTGTATACTTTGGATAGAGGATAGAGGTAGGCGGAAATAATTCATCACATACTGAGACGAAAAGTCCATCATTTATTCCGTTAGAAGAATATTGTTCATTGATGCCATAGGCCAAAACCAATTTTGTTCTCCAAGTAGGCACTACAACAACTATGAAGCACCGAAGCAATATCCTTTTGTCACTCTACATGGAGGTTGAAAATAGTAGCTCGGATTTAATGAATGTGTTTGACATATCACTCATATCTCGTAATTGTCAGTTATGTTTCTGGAGTGACAATCAATATTGACTTGCCTTAAGCGACAGAGACTGGAACGAAAAATAGTTACATGCTGAATGATGAAATTACTGGAAAACCGTAGGTTTTTTGAGGGAGAATTCGAATTCCAAGATCCTTTCTCTCCATTCGATACTCACAGAGTGTGAGATTGATACTTTGTCTGATCATTGTGAATAGACTACTTTTTCTGCTTTCGTAGTAAAGTCTGAGGATTTGCGTGTTTCACATTTGAAGAAGAAAATCATGCTCAATTCGTGAGAAGGTATAACTTTCCCTTCTAATAACACAATAATATACTATTCTACGATCGAGCGAAAATTATACTATTGAGAAAAATATTTGCAGCAAAACGTTCTAATTTGAAAACGAATATGGATTATTCAACCCATAATCCTACTTCGCCAGTCGCGCAATGGTATTAGAGACCATAAAGAAATCAAAAGCACATACTAGAAAATGAAATCGATAAAGTAGAACACATATAGTAAATGTTTTTTTTCCTGTCTCTATTGCTGGCCTCATTGTAGGAAGCAAAGTCGTACTTTTGCACCCTAGAGAGGAAAAGTAAAAGTGACGTCAGTCATCAATGGAATAACTTATACGGCATTGACGACCTAAACGATATTCTATCATATAAGTATAAATTTCACCGTTCATTTATAGAACACCCTGTATTTTGCAAAATCAGTGAAGAACGTAAAATATTTTCTAGAAGTGAATATATCAAGAAAATAAAAGTTGAACGGCAAATACTATAAGAGAGCTACAGCAAAAAGCTATGTTCACGATTCCGCCTGTGAGTCCCGGTAGCGCAACGACTTGGTGCACCGCTCATTGTTCATGATAGGCTTGTAGGTGTTGGTTCGAATTCCGACGTCGACAGTTTTTTTTATTCTACTTTTTTTGTTTCGTAGGTTTTCATTAGCATGCTATACTGTACCTATTTCTTAGTTTTAGTTCTTTAATGAATTTCATTTGTTAGTTTCGAAAATAAATCATTTGAAAATGATTTGTGATTCGAGGGAGGCGGCAAAATCATATGTATAACATAGGGGTGGAATGCCTTTTCCTCCCTTGAATGATTATCTTCGGGAGGAGAAGTATCACTTTCCTTTCTTGTTACACAAAAAGCTATTGTCTCTGACTTTTCTTCGCAGCCATTGCTGGCATATATGTCATTATTTCTTTGCCATTGTCTATTATCATACTTCCGCCCGGAGCTAACGTACAGCAAAAAACGTGTAACGGGTTGGGTAATCTTTTTCAACAAACAATGATTTTCAACGTATTTTTACGAAAGTCACTTTAGGTATATTAGGTTTCCAGTGCTTGCCATAATACCCATCACGTGAAATTCCCAGAGATTCGAGTGGATTTAAAGGTTAAGCTGCGAAACCGCAGTAATTATGAAAATGCAAATGTCTTGTTCAACGAAGTTATGACTTCTCTCCCAGTTTGTCTTTGGTATTAACTGCTTAGCGAATTATTGTGCGAATAATGCGGGATTATAGCGGTACTCGAATTAGTCCATGCATAAATAAGTGGTTGAATAGGCAAATTTGTCGCAATTTTTCCTCTTTGGCAAACAATGTATCCACCTTAAGGGAGTGCTGAGGAAAATAATTGAGAATTAAGTACCGCTCGAAATGACCCTAGAATAGTGAAGTTCATTTTTGATAAGATGATTATACAGTGCTGTGGAAAAAGTCCTCCTTTTCTAATCACGGGACAGAAACGGGACAAAATATATATATATATATATATATATATATATATATATATATATATATATATATATATATATATATCAGAGTTGGACAAATTCACTACTTTCGTGAATTGAATTCACAGTCACAATTCACGCAAAAAATTATTGAATTCATGAATTGGGGATTCATCAGAAAAAAAATGAATTGAAGCCACAAGCTAGCTTGTGAATTGTTACTCTAATCAATTCACAATTCATTTTGCTTACAACTTTTCATTGAATTTTTTATTTCTTAGTAGTGAAATCTATAGAAAATCAGTGATATTACACTCGCATTCATAGAAAATATTGCACAATGATTTTTTGGATTAAACGAAAAGTTTAGTCCTAATACAGGTCAGGATTGTTTTTTGTTTGACTTGCATGGTAAATAGTAGGTACCCAACAACTTGGAAAAAATCTTTCGATTTCAGATGAGAAAAAATTATGAATTCATACTTTTTAATGGTAAATTCCTAAATATTTTTCATTTGAAAAAATCACGATGGAAATGTCTTGATCAAATATCCCTCTTATACAAATGAACAAACATATCGTTGACAAAATGATGAGGTACACTGACGATGTGAATGCGGAATTTTCAATGATTTTTGAATGTCAAAGTGTCGGCAAAACCTAAATAAGTTTTTTCTACACGGGAGTTGATCTATTATTACATAATATATTCAAGTGGCGGTTGAGGGTGGCAACATGCAGCCCAAATCAAAATTAACATTAATATTAATTTGAAAACCGATACATTTGATTGTTTGTAAAATCGATAATGATCAATGACATGACTAGTTTCTCAGTTTAACGGTACCTGATTTCAATTTTTTTTGCTCCTCTTCAAGAAAGAGGCAATTTGATAATAATTGAAATTAAGAATTTTTCTCTTTTCTACCAAAAATGCTATCGTTATTGGTCTCTTGAGATATAATCATTTATGCGACTAGTACAGTTTCCCCACCCCTTTATTGTGAACTTGGAAACCGAATCTCTAATTCTGTTCGGAGAATCGTTTTTGTATAAATATCAGACAAGCTTGTCTTAAAACCTGCTGAAATTGAAAGTGACAACGGATTCGCATCTCCTTTCTCTGAATATTACAGGTGTTTTTTTTCGTGTGAGCTTAAAAATGAAAAAAATGAATATATTTGACATAGTGACACCTGATTTTCAGTAAAAATCTGAACAATTTTTTAATTTGTACTCGCTCCAATAAGCCACTATTTATTTCACTTAGGTACTGAAATTTCCTTGTAGAAATAAAAAACTTGTCAACAGAGCTCAATATTACGCGCGTCAAATGCTTTCAGTTCGGTAGTTCGATCAGTGTTCGAGTAATGTGAGCTGTGTTGAAAAGTTTAACTTCCATCCTCGATACTATAACTATATCTACCATAGATATATTTGAAAAAAACCTTTATTTTCACAAAGTTGTTCGAATATGGTGACATATTAATATAAGTATAACAAAACAATACATACCTTATCTTGAGCACGTGCTGATGGCGAGAATTATACATAAATTTACGATCTCAACTGGAACTCGAGGGTATCACGACGACGCCGGCTTGATTAGGTATGGGCGCATTGAGAGCGTTGGGGTATACAAGAACAAGAAGCACATGCGCATTAGGGAATGGCTTGTGAATCTGAATTGTGGCTTCAATTCATTTCCGTGAATTGAATTCACGAAAATCAATTAACAAGTCACAATTCACCGGAAAAAAATATCAACTCACAATTCACAACTCACTTTTTTTTAATGAATTGAAGTCATTGAATTGAATTCACAGAAAATGAATTCAATTCATTTGAAATGAATTCAATTCACAATTCTGTCCAACTCTGATATATATATATATATATATATATATATATATATAAATTTCACAAGTGAAAGGGTTATTTCACTAATTTCTGATGATGGAAATAGATCCCAGAAAATTTTATATTATCAAAACCAGTAAGTATTTGCTACCTCATCGAGGTTTAAAGAAGCTTGCTTGGTGCTATCCTACAGCTGATTTTCATTAGGAGGGTCCATCTTGGTGCCCACAAATGGTAACAAGGTATCGATTTGTCTCATCACATGGCTACTAGTATACTTTTTGGTGAAATTAATGGTCAATCCACCAACTGAGTGTCTTTATAAAGCCATATTTTCAAATTTCAGTTTCAATTGGGAAATCTAAGTTATTGAAATCAACGTAAATATCAATGAAATATATATTTTTCAATCGAACTTGTTTTTCAAATTCAGTGAGAGCAGGAATCACTTTAAGTTTTCAATTGAAATCTACATTCCGAATTCTGGTAATACACATACATTTAATTAACTCTAGTTACGACAAAAAAAGAGTGAAAAATTTGCGAATATTATTTACCTACCCTGTTAGAAAATTTCCACAGGATTTCGCAAAACTATATGGAAAATCATCATCCTTAACGGTCTTTGCCAAATATATTAAAAATCGAGTCAGAGAGTGTTTAACATTTGTGAAGTCAAAAATTAAAGTTTGTTCATCGTTTGTTTTTTGGTAAAACATAACTATTATTTAGTATTATTGGTATTCTTTGTATCTATTATTTGCGTGTGAAAGTCAGTTGCAATGGATGACTTGTTGTTCTAAAATTGTTCGTTCCATTAACCAGCTGACGAACGTCAACCCTCAGAGGTCGAAGCTTGTGCGAGCAATGTATTAACGAGGCCTCATCTTTTTACGTGCGATTACCCAACATTGTGGCCTGGCGGGGATTTGAACCATGGTCTTTCGCTTGGAAGGCGGATGTGCTAACCTCTACACTACCGAGACCACAATCGATATCACTTTATAACAACAAGCAAAGAGTTCACTGGCAGAAATTCAAGGTAAAGTAATAACAACAACGGTTTCAATTTTCAATTCACTTGTGCAAAAATACATCTGATTATCATAGTTTTTTCATCGTTTCCCAAGCTCTGCAAGTTGAGGATGAACTTTTGTCATTTTGAATAACGGGTTTTTTCATTAAATGTCATGCCCTACAATTTTGTACGTGTGAATTTTCACCATACTACTGATGTACAGCATTCCCTATGGTATTTTCTAACGTTTCCAAAGAAAATCACTGCAGACGACAGGGGTAACTATGATTCAACAGTTTTTCTTATCTAAGTTCAACGATCTCAACTCCGCTTCTGAAAATTAATGATGAAATCTATACGTGTACATGTGAAATCTGTTATATTTGACAAAATTGACAGGTCGTTGGGTAATGACATACCAACCAACATAATTGACGGCTCCTATACATTGTAATTTGTCTTTATGGAGAATGAACTACTAAAAAAATGAAAAAAAAAATCCAGTTCAAGAAAAAATAGGAGGTTTTAAGGTCAGCATTTATTTTTCTTATCTGTTATTACCGCAATATACTCGTACCCAATTATTCCACCCATATTTTCTGATTCTTTTTCGAATCATCCAATGACTCACGTAATAACAATATTCCACTCATATTTATGAACTGACGATAATAACTATCGACAAACAAGTAATTATGAAAATTCAGACGTGTATTACGCTAGTAGTTTTATGCTTCGGTGGTTCGAGCAATTAACCAATTTATTCAATTAGTCTTGAGGAGCTCAACAAGGCTATTGGTTCCACTTTGCGCGTGTTTTACAATCTCATCCATGATATTGCAGCAAACCGAGAGATGAAATACTAATGTTTCGATGCGGATGCAGATTGATTGAACTCGGCCTGATTTCGAATCTATCTCCGCAGTTAAGCATTACAAACGTTGCTGAACAATTGGAAGTCATCGATTGATGAAGGCAAAATAGTTGGAGTTTTATTTTTAGATATCAAAAGAGCATTCGAAACTGTTAATAGAGAAATTCTTTTAAAAAAATTGAACAGAATGGGATTCACTGGTAAGGTGATAAATTGCTTTGAATCTTATCTCGAAAATAGATTACAAATCACAAAATTTAATGATAACATTTCCTGTTATGTTTTGTCAGAACACGGTGTTCCACAAGGATCTGTTTTGGGACCACTATTATTCATTTTACATATTAATGATATAAATAAAGTAATCAAAAATTGTTAAGTACAATTGTTTGCTGATGACACCTTAATATATGTTACTGGAAAATCAATAGATGAAATAATAAATTCTTTAGAGAAAGATGTTAAATATATGGAAACTGGTTGAATTTCAATAAACTTAAACCCAGGTAAATCAAAATTCACGCTACTTTCAAATAGACCAGTACAAAATTCAAGATCTCTTTTTATTGACAACGAAAAATTGAAATTGTTTCTGAATTCAAATATCTAGGTGTTGTTAGATAATTCACTAAATTTAAATGAGCATCTCACATATATTTCAGGAAAAATAGCTAGAAAAACTGGATAATTATCAAGAATTGGAAAACACCTAACAAATGAAACAAAATTCAAAATATTTAGATCTATAATAGAACCCCATTTTCAATATTGTTCAACATAATTATTCACTCTGAATAAAACCCAGATGGAAATTTTACAGAAATTACAGAACAGGCTTTGAGAGTAGTTTTAAATAAAGATATCTATACCCCAAAGTATTATGGATGCATGAGTCCCTTGAAATTTTGAGTGTTAAACAGAGATTATATCTGAATACTTATATATTTTTATATAAATTGAAAAATAACATGCTCCCAAAATACCTGAAAGACAACTTGGAACTCACTAGCTACAACACAAATTATAATACAAGGAATTTCAATGATATCAAATTGAGAAGGTATAATACAAATTTTGGACAAAATCAACTATTTTATAAAGGCTTGAAAACTTTCAATGAATTGCCGATAGAAATGAAAAATTGTGGAAATTTAACAAATTTTCGAAAAATGTTTACAAATTTTGTCAAAATGAACATTGACTTCTGAAAAATTTGGATTTTTAGTCTCCAGAATAGACTGAAAAAATGATTTTAACATTTATTGATTGATTTTATTGAATTTCATACAGAGTGTACTTGTGAAAATAATATATTCCATTGTATTTTTAATGTTCATAATCAATATTTTACATTCCATGTTATAAGATAATTGTATTCAGTAGCTTTATAGCTAAATAAACTCATTATTATTATAGAAGCAGCTTGGATTGAATTTGTTACAAGGTACAATAATCAAATCTAGAAATCAAAATGAAGAAGGGAATAATGATAAAACAATATTGAAACGTTTTTTTTTAAAAAAACAAAATTATTAAAGAGATCAATAAAAGTATTGATTTATATCGAATGATGGCTTATCCTGATTCGAATTTTGAATTGTAGTAGCTGATACTTGATGAAAATCCATATTCAACAAAAAATACTCATCAGTTTCTTATATGATTGTCACCAAAGTCGGGGTTACAAAACCACGACACATTCCTGTTAGAGAAAGCTCTTATTGGAAACACGTGTCGCAATTTTGTTAACCGTTGTTAACGAATTGTTCCAAAAGATGATTCGATTTATGGTATTGTCACACTATGGATGGTTGATTAGTTAGATTGCTGTATCGATAGAGATGTCAAGTTCTTGAAGAGGACTTCAGCATTAGAGTCGAAACGACGAACAGTTCAACGCTTTGCAAACGGATTCATTTCCGGAAAGACTATTTTATATTTTTCAGCGTCCGTGAAACCATTCATTTTAGCAAATTGAATTATGCTCGTTAACTAGGGATAATGTTTGGTTTGCCATCTTTCAGCAATTTGTATTGTGATGAAAGCGCATCATCGAAGTTTTGAAGTTGTGGATTTAAGAATAGAAAACTCACCTAGAAAAATCTGACTGTTTCATTAAAGAAAAAATTAACTAGAATCAGGTTTACGTATATAGGGTGTCCCGGAAAAATTACAACTCACGCAGTAGGTTTCTGGGCTGACACCTGTCAGCAACTTCCCTGACTAATACCACGAAGGACATTGTATTATATCCGACCAGTGCCAGTAAGGGGTTTATCACAGAAAAAAATTCCGCATATGCCTTCGGCGATACACATGAAGGAAGTGATATTCAATTATTGGGACGGGCACACTTGCAGACCTGTCTCGGGCTATTTGGCCACTTTTCAGTACAAGGTAGTGCCATCATTAATACGAAGTCAATGAATACCCATAATTGAAAATCAAACTCCTTTCATGGTATTATACCTCGAACAAAACCGATGCGAACAACAAGCACGATTAGCCGTCATTGCGCCATCTGCCTATGTGAATGAAAAAACATTCAACGTAACCCAGTAGCCCGATTTTCCTCTGTGAAGAATCCTGCACTGGCACCGGTCGTATGATACAGTGCCCTTCGCGGTATTAGCCAGGGGAGTAGTTGTTTTCCAACAGGTGTCAGCCCAGAAACCTACTATGCAAATAGTTGAGATTGGCCTGAACGACTTGCTCGAAAGATGGTTTGAAATATATTTTACTCGACTAGAATTTTCAAAATAAGTACCGAACTGAATCGTATATCGTATGAGGAATTATTTTTTCGGTTCCTTTTCCGAATCGAAGAATTCAAATTATAACTTCTTTGAAAGAAGTCGAATAAAAAACATTAAAAACTCTCTCTGTTGAATAGGTACGTGTAATTCTTTCGAAGAAACAGCTCCTTCCCTGCCTATATGGCACGACGGGCGCTGGATTACATAGAAATAATTTTTTTCTTGCTCAATTTTTATACCAAGGATACGAAAGTTGAATTGAATATATAAGCAAACATATAAAATATTGTTACGTCCTAACGCCGGCCCTGACGAGATCGTAAACGCAGATGAGGAATCGCGTCGTAGCGAACGTCATTTTCCAAGAAGCGTGAATGCCGCCTGGAGAATTCGAGACACGTCATCGGGGCTTCTCTCGAGGATTCTCGATAGGTACGCAGATATATATACGGGACAGGCTTCGCCGCAGACAGAGTTTTTATTCGAAGAGTTAGTTATTCGGAAGTTTGTATCCAGGGCTAAGTGGAGCGAGTTTGGTAGAGCTAAGTGGCGAGAGTTATTGTGATCTAAGTGGAAAGAGCTTTCATCTGTTATTGGTAAGTGCAAGAAGTGGGCAGAATTTTTAGTACAGAGAGTTTAGTACTGAGCATTGGAAAGTTATCGGAGCGATTTAAGTGATTGTGTTGTATTGTGATAGAGAGTTTTAATAAAAGAAGTTTAGTGTTGTTCGGTGTTTTAATAAACGAACCCAGCGATACATCGTAACAGTGGTGTCAGAAGTTGGATTTAACAAGGATAAATCGTAACAATATCTACACAAAGCAAAATAGAGAGCTATTTGCAGAAAAAATCGCACTCACCAGGATAATATTTCATCCCAGCCCAGACTTCCAGACAAGATCTCTTCTCGTTCAGAGAGAATTATCTCTCGAGCTCTCCAGTAGGGAAATGGATAAATTACGGAACACATTCATTAAAAACTCTCACCGTCTTTTAATGGTATATACGTACCTATCAAGAGGGAAGTTTTTTTTATTTTACTGTTCTTATAGGAGTTATAGTTTCTATTTTTTGATTCAGAGAAGAAGAAACGACAAAAATACCCAAGTTCCTGATCATCATTATAACGATGGCTGGTTTTTGGTTGTCAAATGATTGAATGTCACCGAAATGTCAATTGAAACTGATGACCGACTTGTCACGAGTTGAATATTTCGGAAATGTCTGAAGATTCTAGTGAGAGTACTCAGTAGTTTATCCATTTTCCCACAGCTCAGGAGATAATTTTCTCTGAGCGGAACGAGATCTTGTCTGGACTGAAATGAAATATTATCGTATCGAATATCGTATTTTGAAAAGACAATTATAAAAAAAGTCACAGCCTGCTGATTCATGGGTTTACCCCACAAGCAAATATGCTACATGAGAAATGAAATATAAGGTACATTCAACAATTCATGACTAATTGACAGATAGTAGAGTACTGAATCATAAATCTGTTAGGTTCATATGCTGGTGTAAAGCGGTGGCAGGTGTTTAGAGAGGTGAAATATCATGTTTTCATTTTATACAAAATTTCTCGTATTTCCTTACCTGAACACTTTTTCGAAAAAGTTACCAGTTGTCAATTATTTATTTTTCAGTGGCATATCGTTCACTTCAGAATTCTCCTCAACTATATCGAAATATTTTTTTCATACAAATTTCAACAGACAAAACAGGCAATTAATACAGCAAAATATATAATAGATTATTTTCCTCAATGCGAATAAACGATGAAACAGTTGAAGGCTAGACTGCTTCTACAGAGTTTTACAGCGATTAAATGCACTAGACCTTTTAACCGATTAAAATGTTCGAAATAAACCGGGCGTTTGGATCACTTTTCAGGTACTATCTCTGGTACTATATTGTTCCTGTGTTCGATTTTGATGTTTCCTGAGTTTACATGTTTTCTGGAAATAATCTAAACATATATCCCTCCTTCACCAAGTTCAATCGACCACAATGCGTGCATTTCCATGATTTTCAAAATTTTGCTTTCGAGCAAATGCTTTCGTGTATAATAATATAAAATGAAATCCCTCGACCTGCGGTCTCGGGATTTTATCAAATTATCATACACTCAAGTCATTTGCTAAGCAAAATTTCGAGAATCATGGAAGTGCAGCACACATTTTAACCGATTAAACTTAGTGCACTCGGGATATAACCCCCGAATATTTCACCAATTTTCCATTTCGCTATGCAACTATTCCTTAATCAGTTTTTGATATTTATCTGAATCGAAAAATCCAAATATGAGATTTCCATAAGAAATCAAACTAACATGATTGACCAACTGACTCTGTGCTTTAATACGTTGATATTTCTCGAATTGGATCGTTTGTGTAAATTACGCTTGATTTTTCATGAAGCTCTCTTAGTCTCCCGGGCACACTCAAGAGATGGTGCTATATTTTTCAAAAAAGCGATTCCTAGTAATACTTTCATCGAAACTATTCATTTCATGTTTAGAATACGGTATTCGAGTGGAGTAAAATCCATTTTCTGAATCACGATTCAATATGATCCATTGATGAAGCAAACTTGTATCGATTATAACTTTTGCAAATTAAATAGCTTTGGGTCTGAATAGCCACGCCCGTAGAAGTGCAGTGAAACCGCCTGAAGATTTCAATCGGTCGCTTATCTTGCACAGCTCAGCTACATGTCATTTGTGAGACGGATAGGTTGTACTTATAGTAGGAGAGCCCACGATGCTAAAGCGGTCATAGAGACCTATTGGGTATGTTATATAATGTATACCTTTTCATCGGTGGGGGGAACGGCTAAAGACTTTCAAAAATGTGAAAAAAACTGTTGCATGAACATACTCGAGCCCGTCAGATATTGATATCATCTATGTGTCCTACATATTTTTAAAAATGTACGTATGTTAATCTGATTGTTTCCATGGTGGGGGTGGTCGCAGGTAAGTTCTGAAAATGAAAAAAAAAAGTTTTTCTCGAGCGCGTCAGATTTTCTGAGGGGATGTTAAGTGAACCAAAAAAAAAAACTCTTATACAATAATCTGACGGTTTGGATGTGACGCAAACTCGAGGCCGTTATAAGAATGTGAAAATAAAATTCGCCATTTTGAAATACCCAAGCGCGTCAGATTAAGATATACATGGTTTATCTTTATGCCCTAGACGTTGCAGTCTCAATCTGACGATTATCTGGAGGGATTCGCTTATTCTGTCAATTTGATTTTTTTTTTCAAATCAATGAACTGAATCAATTGAAAAGCTCAGTAAAAGGCATGCAAATGAAAAAGTGTATTTTTTTAGTAGAATACTTGTATTTATAAGAAAATAATTATCAGCAATTGAATTTTAAAAATTTTAAAACGTTGGATATTCGTTTTGAACAATATCATGCCACCAACGAGTGTGTGTGATCAACTGTCATTGCATCATGAAACAGAAACCAGAGTGGGGACGGAGTGAAAAAGCAATATATAGAGAAAGAGTGGGAGAGAAATAGAAACGCGGAGAGGGGAATATAGGCATCACATAGCTGCACGCATTGAACTTTATCGATGTAATTTTATTATTTCGGCTTGTGGAAATCGTTAGATTATATATTTTTTGCAATTCTTGAATTATTTCCTTCGAAATAAAAACAAAATTAGCCACGCTCGTGAATGTCGAGATGACAATTTTTTGTAGCCCTCCTCCTTCTTTAGGTCACTCTCGAATTGTTAGATTGGTGGAATATACACGTTTCAGGATATAACTAACTCGCCCTTCCTTAATCTGACGTGCTCGAGAATATCAGATGATCAATTTTTTTTACTAATCTGATCCTTTATCCTTGAAGGGCGGCCATATATATTGGGGTCATATATGGCGGAAGTACTTAACCGGGAACAAGGTATCCCCCTGTATATCAATTTGCTGCGCTTCAGTAAATCCCGGAATTCCCTCTTGGGCTCCCCTATTATAGGTTGTTCTTACCTTTTTCTAGTATTGCATATGGACAAATCGACTCAAAATGAAATCGATCACTGCCACCAAGAAACTGAATAAGGAAACAACACTGTTGTTTTCGAAGTTCCCAACTACGGCATTCCCTAATGGCCCAAATTAAAAGACTGGCAGCGGAAAATTGCTCGTCCTGCTAGCCAATACATCTCCAGATTCCATTCGAGCAGACATTTCCATGCACAAACTGGAATAAGGACGGCAGAGGAACGGTGGAAAGCAGAATTGTTATGAACCACTCCATCTTAATTAGAGCTTTTAATTGCCGTTTAAAATTGAGTGATGCGCTCTCGGCTTTTTCACGACCACTTGCACATCGCTACACGACGTTTTGCCGTCGGAATTGACGTGGAGGGTTTTATGCGGCCATAAAGAAAATTGAGTCGTTGGACGCGTCTAGAAAACAGAGGAAGACATTCCGTCCTATTCGATTTTGTGTTAATTGAGTTGTTGCAGGATTCTTTCTTGGCGCGGACAAGCTTAGGAAGGAAGAACGATTTGGTCTATCTTTGGGGGTAAATGGAACAGATACTCTGTGATTACCAAGATAAAATCAGTTGATGAAATCAATAAAAACAAACTTTATAACTTTAATAAATTATTTATTTACTCCAGAAAGGACAATAAATTATTGAAACCTATACTCACAAAATAAACACCCATCATCACTGAATTTACATGCCCGAGGGCAGAATGGCTTCACTGACTACATTCTCTTCAATTTGACAATTTCTCAGTCATTCAAAGGCTCATTTGTTAATCCTCCAATATGATATTTGCCTAAAAAATTCAACGTACATCTACCCATGGCAATGAATGTTTTTACTAAACACCATTTTTCTTCGAAATGGCCACCATTTTATTTTCTGACTCAGAAATCTTGTTATTTTGATATCCTGGTATTACTACTATGGTTCGGATTTGAAGGTCGTCGTTTTTTGGAATTTCTTCCTGACGTTTCGCTGGCGCGAGTGGCTAGCTTCTTCAGAGGCTCATACACTTTGAGTTTGACTCCGATGACTGGGTATTACGACGGAGTCAAACTCCACATGAATCAAGCTCTGAAGAAGCTAGCCACTCGCGCCAGCGAAACGTCAGGAAGAAATTTCAAGAAACGAAGGCCTTCACACCCGAACCAAAGTAGTGATACTGACAACCTCGGCCGCGAAAGCCTTAACCATTTTGTCAAATCCTGGTATTGTAAGCTCACGATAAAAATAAGATTTAGATAGTGGTATTTGAATTGTTGCATTAAATTGAAATAAAATCGAAGGTAAAGTCATCACTAGTATGTGCACTGCTAGAACGCTTATGTTTGAACAATTATTAACATAAGATAACTTATTTAAGTCGAAAAATCGAATTTATGAGTTGAAAGTTGAAGGTTTGAATTATGAATATCGTGCCTAGAATGATGAAATAATTGCTCTTTAGCCCTTTCATCGAATAGCCAAATACCTCAAAATCACACATTTTTCGTACTTTTCAAAAGTTTATCGTTTTTTTAGAGGTTAATTTAGCTCAAAAATTGTATTTGGTAATTTGTTCAAATAATAGTTATAAACAAATTGCTTGACGTGGATCCTGGTGGATCCTCATCTGGAATAACTTCTCATGACCCTATAGCTAGCTGTAAAATTTTGGCGCCTGCTTGAAGAAATGCAGTAAATTTGTAATACCCCGTGCGACTGACTATATATGTGTGTCAATGTTGCGACCTGATCAAGAAGGTTTCTCATTAAGGCCTTTTTTACGACGACATCAGCTTTTGTTTCTAGATGAATTGCGCCTTGATTCGAGGTATAGACTGACGTTAGTTCAAATAATATCTGTGGCATTTTCGACAACAGAATGTAATATTGTGTAAGGGTTAGCTCGTGAAATGGTTTTATTTGTCCTATTCGTTCATTTATTCATTTGTTCGGGTGAAATTTATTTATTGAAATTCGATCTTTTTTCTGTTCACAGATTGATCTGAAATTTGGTACACACCTTCTGATGACAATAACATTCAATACATTCTGCATCGTTATAAATTTAAGACGGATGACAATAGAAAATCGCGGATTATGAGTTTTTCTACAAGTACCTAAATATGGGTACGAATTGAAAGGGCTCGACTAGTAAAATGGAACAGTCTGAAAAAAATGCAAATATGGCCAATATGGCCACCAACAAAAGGAAGGATCAAGGACATATTTATTAATAAACCCTTCAATATGGGTATCAAATGAGAGAGTTTGGTTTGGAAAATACTGAACCCTATGACAAATTGTAAATGTTAGAAGGCCGCTGGCACAAACTGTCAGATTTATCCTAAACCATACAGCAAAGTTCAGTTATGGGTCTCAATAGTAGTAACAAAAGCAATAAGCTTCATCAGAACTAAAATCTTGAAAATAAATCAAGTACAAAAATTTTGATTTGATAGTTTCATTGAAACTGGATATAATGTACTAGAAAAAAGTCGAGGTTTCATTGAAAATAAAGATTATGAATAAATGTACTGAAAAATAAAATATAATTCGGTAGGCCGTAGAGCCATCACATCACTCTCCCCATCAATATAAGGCAATGATCAGAAAAAAAATCGTTGGGCGCATATACTTCCTATCGAGTCAACCAGTATACATTATAAATGCTATTTATATATTTACACAGGTTATTCTACGTCCAACGCTTCTATTTTACATCTGATCCATGCCCTAGATTGATGAAAAGACAACATTATATACATCATTATCATCTTTATTTTGATTGAAACCGTATATCTTCAAAAAAAATTATCCATTTTATGTTGTCTAACTAAGTGTGTACACGTTAGCGGTGATCTGGACACTTCCTGAGTTCGGATAAACAGAATGAGGTTTCAAATTAGAGAGTGCAGGGATCGGAAAAGTAACAGAAGGTCGGTAAAGTCTTTATTCGACGTCTTTCTATCCTGAGTGGACAATTGATCGGTTTTCAACCTGAAAGTAGGTCAGAAAAAAATAGTTGACTAATGATTGTGCATAAAATAACTAGTGACAGCTGAAATTTGGGGTGCTATAATAACTGAACAAGTAGTCGCTACCAGTCTATCAGAAGAAATATCATTATCCGCCATATAGGAAGATCTACCATATTGTAATCTGGAAAATAATTGAGAAGAAACATTTGTTGCCAAAAGCAATGAAATGCTTGAGAGATGTCTAGTGCCACAGTAATGCGTGAAGGATATTTTTTCAGTTGTTCTGCATACTGATTTATAAACGATTTTCGGGCCAAAATTAAACCTTTTCGTTCAACATACTTTCCAAGATCAAATCACTTTTCGGCTTACCCGAAGAAGAAACATCCAACGAATGATTTAATATGATCCCACTTGATTTATCTTGTGTATTCCAAAAACGACTTCATTTAGCAAGACATAAAAACATCGGTTATATAAATACCACTTAATCTTTCAAAGAATTTTCAAGGCACAACCAACATATTTCAAACATTTCGAATAGCCCTGGGTTCCGCTGAGAAATGGATATCATTCATCGACTGAGTGTGTCTGAAACCAATAACGTTTTCTCGCAATAAAATTCGTCTATCACGTGCTGAATGAGTTTCAGTCAGTTATTATTAGCTCCGTCAATTTTTCCAATTCGCCATCTGAAAGCAAGCACTCAAAGGTTACTGCTATGGTCGAACTCAAGATTTATCCATAAAGTAGTGAAGGAAAAACTATGTTTCCTGATGTCATACAGGAAGTGGACAATTCCAAAAATCCAGTTGATAATGATATATACATATGTCGGTTAATCAGTTTAGAAAATAAATATTCAATTGATTACATTTTTGCCAATTTCGAAGAAAAGAGACACATGGAATGTGAATAGTTGTAGAAGGAAGTGGAGATGAAGTTCATGTCTGTTTGGTAGTTCCTAAAATATATTAAAGTGAATATTTCCATCGTATGTTGAAAATCCCATATGAAGCGGGGCATTTTCGATCAATTAAAGCGATAAATTCCCGGCGGGATATTTTCGGGCAGGTAAATACCCGGTAGGTATCGAAAAATACCCGCTCGGTCCGTGTATCTGTAGTAACGATTGTTAAAATGTACATTTGTCATCTTGACAGGCATACATACTGAATTTTAAACGTCGTTGTTTTAACTCCGGAAATATTCTACCGAATTACACTCGTGCATCAAAATAAAGCTGATAATTTTCCATTCAAGCATGTTGTCAGTAAAAAAAAATGCATTCGGTTATTTTCATATTTTGTCGAAAGAGCCCGACTCCGAAGGAGGAATGTGGCATTAAAAAATACACACAATCCTAAATTTTTCTTTTTTATCACCAACCCCTATTTTTTTATGGCCATTTTAGTAATTCACTCATTTTTCATCCCGCTCGATAACTGATCAATTATAGTGTTTTTAACCGTACTTCGATTAAAAATCTAAAAATTTTTTTGAGAAAATAAACAGTTATTTTTATTATCAAAGTTTAAACCTGATATATGATATATGCTTAGTGTTACCAATCTTAGATTCTTAAAATTTGCCGCGCCTTTACTGGTGAACAACGTGATGCCTGTCTAATCTACTTCAAATTTCACATTGAAATTCTTTCAAAGAATTGATGGAAGACATGTTTCGTATTTCATTGAAATTTATCGTCTAACGGAGTTGAAGAGGAGTAGAAAATTATTTTAGGGGTTAATCAAGGCACAGCCTAAACCACTGATTGTATAGTTCTGATACTTGGAGGGTGTCTTCTTTGTGTGACGTAGGTATCCCATAAGAAATATTTTCCAGAAATTCCACTTCTAAGAGGGTGAAATACGGGTTCAAAGTTTATATGGGACAACGTGATTCATAGGTCCAATCTATTTCAAATTTCGCATGAAAATTCTTCAACAGAAAAGATGGAGGTCGTGTTTCGTATTTTATTGAAATAAATCGCCTAACGGGGTAGAAAGTTATTTTAGGGGTTAATCAACGCACGGCCTATACCACTGATCGTAGAGGTCTGAAACTTAGAGGGTGTATCCTTTATATGATGTAGGCATCTGATATGGAAAGTTTTTCCAAAATCCAAGCCTAAGGGGATGAAAAACGAGATCATAGTTTGTATGGGACAACGTACTTCAATTTACTTCAAAGTTTGCAAAAATATTCTTCAACAGATTTGATGGAAGACATGTTTCATATTCCATTGAAATTCATTGTCTATCGGATAAAAAAGGATTCAACATTTTCGACTTCTTTCAAAAGCTCTTTCGAGTGCGCCTAGAACTCGGAGCTGTTATGAACCCAATGAAACTACACAAGTACCTACTACACAATATAATAGCATCACAAAAATGATTAACCCCCTATATATATATATATATATATATATATATATATATATATATATATATATATATATATATATATATATATATATATATACGATCATCGCGTGCGTCTGGTCCTAGAGCAGATATAATCGCGAACGCTTAATGAAAGGTGTTGGGTGAATTGCATTCCGTAGACAACTTCCTGATTTCTTCTTGAATTAACCTCAACACAAAATCAAAGTGATGTTTGGAAATCCTGAAAAATTTTTGTCGTCATCACATGAAATAATGAGTACTTCGAAGATATAATCGCTAGTCGCGAACGATTATTGAAAGTTGTTGGGTGAAGACTGCAGTTCGTAGACACCTTCTCAATCTCTTCTTGAATTAAACTTTACAAAACTTCAAACCGAAGTTTAGTAGGTCTGAAATATTCTGAAAACTTTTTGTCGTCAGCACACGAATTATTTGTTATCAGTACTTTGGAGTATCCTCAACGCATTCTTGTTTTGAAGATGGGATATTTAGAAAGTCTTGGTGAATTTAACATTTCTTACTTGTCTTCATCGTCAATTAATTTCAGCAAAAGGTATTTCAATATAATTTTTTTTGTAACACCCATCTTGTCTATAACAGCCTACTGACGAATGACTACAAATTTTAGCCACATGTTATTTCTAGGTTCTACTGTCGAAGGACTCGCTATAAGCAAAATCAACGCTAGTTAATATCGTCGCGCCACTATCGCTCTGCGATCATCGCCAGAGTCGCTCCTAGCAAACCATATCTTTAAGGTGAGAAGTGTCGAAGCGAGCTATTTAGAATTTTCGCCCAGGTATATGTTATATTTTTTCCACAACTAACACTGGAATATACACTTCCACTGAAAGAGCAATGCCATTCTCCGTATTTTGAGGATATTACTGAAATTTCTATATATCAAGCAACCTAGATGTCCAGTTGTCAAGTTATCCAAATGGTAGTCGAAAGGAACGTGACATTTTTTTTGAACACATTGACGAACAAAAAAGGTCGACATTGCAAATAAAAAATAATGTGAAACTTCCTTTTCAAGACGTCATGATAAAGAAATCAACACTTCATGTAGACATAAGTGTATAACGAAAGGAAACATATACCAACAGATATCTACACTATAACTCAAACCACAACACAAGTGTCGAAAATGTATAGTCTTCATCATGAAACATACATACTAATGCAATTCATTTCAATGAACTTATTGACGGAAATTGGATATCATAACACACCCCACAGTGGGGACATACAACCTAAACAAACTACAAATCCTGTAACAAACACTATATACCTTATGAAAAACTAAAACGGAATGGCAACAGGTATAATAATAAAACAACTCTCAAAACAACAAATACTTCACGTTCAATATCGTCACATACTTAACCAATTAACGTAACAGAAAACACATAGAATTGCATTTATCACATTCCTTGATCGTGCGGTCAATGATATACCGGTAAAACGTCAAGTCCTCTGGAAATGCGAAAGAGTGAACACAGGATGTGCATCAAGAACAGGCAGATATTGGTGGTTCTGAATTATCAGAACACATACTCACTGCCGATGGAGATCACACTGTATAAGCGAATGACACTCAAATGATGGCAAGGGAAGGCAATGGTAAAGTTAAAGGAATCTGATTTTTATCATGCTGTCTAAAGATAGTTGCATCTCAACGAAATAATTTGATATGAATCGCACTGGTCTACCCCTCGTGAATGACAAAATGTTATGTGTTTTGAAAACTAACATATAGAAGAGAAGCATGGTAAGTTCTTGTATTTTTATGATAGTCAACCTTACGTTATACAAGATGTTGCTGACTACGTTTTTTGTTCTATTTGTTTTCGAAGTTCGAACAGAAATTACAATTCGAGTCATGAAACACAAAGAAATTGAGTATATAACTTTTCAATCTGTTCTTTCTCAAACGAAACACCGCGAGAAATTCCAGAATTCCAGACGATAGCCCATAGACATATTTTTCACTGATAAATCCGTAATAAATTTCAGGCATGAGGAGAAAAAATTGAAGAAGCACCATATTTCTCCTGAAAGATAAGTTAGACCTATTTATTTCGACAGTCACTAAACACTGAGCCATTATTTTTATCTTTATATTCCCATGTTAAAAGAAAGTAGTGACCTCTTTTTAGGTGCCATCATAACTTGTTGTCGAGACGAACGGGCAGTTTATACAAATACCGATAGATTGCTGGATGATGGATTGCTCTTGGAATATGTTGAAAATTGATACAAACACAACAAACAGTTGATTGTATTAATATGTTTTTCAGCTCATCGATATTATTGTTTTAGTTCTACTAATTGAATAGTCTGTTATCAACTGACCCTTGTTATGATATATTGTATTAGTAATCGAAACGTCGTGGGTGCACCCAACCTAAAAATTGATAACAGCATTTTATTTAATCTATAAATCACATGAATTTACTGTTTTTTAAATTAATTTTAAAATTATTTTCTATAATATTTTTTTCATTTCTCCTACTGCTGATTTCAATTTCCTCAATTCAAATGTTTCGTCAAGGTTCATTTCGATTTTCTTATTAAGATTTTGGTGCCTTCCGGTTATTTTTGACCCAATACTTTTTTGACAGATTTTTTTTCTGTATGAATTTTGTTGATTTGAATTGATTTTTACAATTCACATTCATGTTTCAATTCTTTGATAAACTCTGCATTTCTTCTTGTCTGTACTAGGGTTTTATCGATCAATTAATTTTTTCAATCTCATGGGATTTTGGTTATAGTGAATTGATTATATAGATAATGGGAGTTAGAAGCGAATCAACTCAACAAGAATTATTGTCAACTACATTGGAACACTCTTATGCTTTTTGTGAAAATAACAAATGGAGCAGTGGTAGGATATTCTGTAGAATATTTTGTGTGTGGATTGTTTTTGTGAACGAAAAATTTCAAGTGGAAAGCAATGTTCGTCAGGAACCTATGGCCTTCATAAGCCAAAAAATGATCATCTTCCACTTTTTTTGCAGCAAAAAAAGATCGGAATACCTGTGTTCTCGGTCACCATGTCACTTTAACACCTTACACCTTTTCCGATACTTTTTGCAAATATTCCCATCGATTTTCATGTCGAAGAATGTTCAAAATCAAGTTTTCAAGTAGCTACATGTTATTTATTTATTTACTGAAGTATTCCATCCAACAGAATGAAGCCAAATTGCAGGGGCATGAAACAAAATTGTGTAAATAGATGGAAGTAGCCGTTACTCTATGGCAGGATTCATTTTCCGTCCATGTTCGAAACATAGACAAAACTTGCTCTTCCATCCAATCTTAATGATCGTAATTGAAATTGAGTGGTGAAACTTCTTTGTCCTCATACTACTTATATTTGTAACTTATGTTACTGCAGATATGTAAGACAGATAAGTTTATAATATTCGTATATATAGGATTGAACAGTTCAATAAAGGGAATAGGGAGATTGAGGCCCAGCGTCAAGTCACATCCACTTCTTGAAAATGGCCGAAACGTCGAACACAAAACTCAAGACGCGGTTCAACCCGAATTCAACATACAGCTGACTGCGAAAACCTATTCGAACATTCACCCTCCCTACTCTACAGATATATATATATATATATATATATATATATATATATATATATATATATATATATATAGATATATATATGTAGAAATTGATGTTTTCACGGATCTTCGATATGCAAGATGAATTTTCTGGCTTTTTTTTATCCGTTAGGTATCTTTTGACGTGTTCGACGTTTCGAATTCTATTTTGAATTAATTCCCAAGAACTGTGAGACGAATATCTGTCCATACCGTCCTGGTCAATCACTCCCCTTACGAAGCAACCAAGCAAGAGCAAGCAAAGACTTCAATTGTCTGTTCTCCACGGAAACTGGTATTTATAATGATTCTCTCCAGTTATTATCCGACTAGGTCCGATATTTTTGATGATTATATCGTCAGCCGCTCTCTAAGGTTGTATCCTGCCCATCCAGGTATTATGTAGAAATTGATGTTTTCACGGATCTTCGATATGCAAGATGAATTTTCTGGGTTTTTTTATCCGTTAGGTATCTTCTGACGTGTTCGACGTTTCGAATTCCATTTTGAATTCATTCTCAAGAACTGTGAGACGAATATCTGTCCATACCGTCCTGGTCAATCACTCCCCTTACGAAGCAACCAAGCAAGAGCAAGCAAAGACTTCAATTGTCTGTTCTTTGCTTGCTCTTGCTTGACAGATATTCGTCTCACAGTTCTTGAGAATGAATTCAAAATGGAATTCGAAACGTCGAACAAATCAGAAGATACCTAACGGATAAAAAACCCAGAAAATTCATCTTGCATATCGAAGATCCGTGAAAACATCAATTTCTACATAATACCTGGATGGGCAGGATACAACCTTAGAGAGCGGCTGACGATATAATCATCAAAAATATCGGACCTAGTCGGATAATAACTGGAGAGAATCATTATAAATACCAGTTTCCGTGGAGAACAGACAATTGAAGTCTTTGCTTGCTCTTGCTTGGTTGCTTCGTAAGGGGAGTGATTGACCAGGACGGTATGGACAGATATTCGTCTCACAGTTCTTGAGAATGAATTCAAAATGGAATTCGAAACGTCGAACAAGTCAGAAGATACCTAACGGATAAAAAAACCCAGAAAATTCATCTTGCATATCGAAGATCCGTGAAAACATCAATTTCTACATAATACCTGGATGGGCAGGATACAACCTTAGAGAGCGGCTGACGATATAATCATCAAAAATATCGGACCTAGTCGGATAATAACTGGAGAGAATCATTATAAATACCAGTTTCCGTGGAGAACAGACAATTGAAGTCTTTGCTTGCTCTTGCTTGGTTGCTTCGTAAGGGGAGTGATTGACCAGGACGGTATGGACAGATATTCGTCTCACAGTTCTTGAGAATGAATTCAAAATGGAATTCGAAACGTCGAACACGTCAGAAGATACCTAACGGATAAAAAAACCCAGAAAATTCATCTTGCATATATATATATATATATATATATATATATATATATATATATATATATATATATATATATATAGAGCTTACATAATTTATAGAGCTGGGCGGTGGAAAATCCCCACTTGATGCGAGAGGACAGGTCGCAGTACCAATTCAAAGTGAATATTTGGACGGGTTTTATAAATGGGGAAGTGATCGACCGTGCGAACTTCAAGTCACTTTGAATGGTCAAAATGATTTGAAATTCATACAAAACGAATTACTTAATTTTTTAGATGATATAACTTTGCAATTTCGAAGAACAAGGTGGCTGCAGAACGACGGTTGCCTGGCACATAATGCTTCACAAGTATGACGGTACTAAACCAGTACTGAACCAGACCTATCCGAGCAGATGGATTGGGCACTCTGACCCAAATTCGTGGCCTCCACGATCACCGGACCTGAATCCACTCGACTGTTTTCACTGTGCTTGCTCGAAAAAGAAGATGTACATCAGACCCATCCCATCCTCACAGCAGTTACGTGTTCGCATTCAAGAGGACTCCCAAGAAATTAGCAAAAAAATATATTCGCGGGTACTGAAAAGAGCCTTCCTAAGGAGGCTTGACCTGTATCTGAGAGGACGGCAGACGATTCGAGCATCTGCTATAATTCTGTATTGAATCAAGGAATATTTATATTTTGTTATGAACAAAATGTCGAAGTTAGCTAGTTTTCATTGAAATTGTAGTTCCGTGAACATAGCTCCTCCCCCATTTGCATCAGGATATCATTTTTTGTGAAGAAAAAAGTAACTCGCGTTTTACCATTTTAAAATCTATATTCAATGAGGAATTTCCAGGAAAGTTCGACACTCAGCTCTTTCAATATTTTTCGATCCACAGAATCTCAAACTTTGACAAAAAAAAAGCTGTAGCAAAACAAGAATCAAAATCAAATATTTTTTTCTCATAGTACCACGGTAATTCTCTTTCAACTTCAATGCGAGTCTGACGATACATCTAGTCAAGAATATTTCGTTATTTGTGGCAGTGGCGCACAAAAAAAGGAACAAGGGGCAAAAAAAAATTAATTCATAAAACTCCAAATAACTCGAGAATCGTAAGACTTTTTATAAAACTATTATATATTTTCTGAACGGTCCAACTGTCCTCTATTCGCAGTTGAGAAGGTTTCCATTATTTTCGGAACACCCTGTATATTTTAGATATTCAAGGTGATGAAAATGTTGTTAAGTTCCATTGAAATAAGAGATTACTAGAGAAATCAGCGACCAGATACACTACTCTAACTTGCGGTCCGGTAGACCTGCAATCCAAAGATAATTTCCTTACCGTCCCCATGTGTTCTAACATGGCCATAAATCTCCCCAGAAATGTCTGTCCGTCCGTCTGCGCTGCGCGATGTATTGCGGACGTTAACTGTCTCACTTGTCAGTGACTTTTATGATTATTGAATGTGTTTCCATTCGAAACTGTTTATGTTATTGTAATTAAACATGTCCAGCCTTACTGCTATTCTCAGAATTGTTTTTGTTCGGGATCTGGCACGATGGCGTTCAATAAACCAAAGTCGGTTTGTGATTTCATATCGGGACGGATAATAATAATGCGGACGGGGAAATTAATTGCTAATCTGTTTTTCGTATGCCGAGAGCGCTCTGCTCTATATCTGGTTACTGAATGACTGTGTTATTATGTGCAACAGGGTCAGGATCGTGAATTAATATTTTTCCCATGCCCAGTTACAACTCAAGAGGTCGAAAATGTGATGAAATCACTGAGAAAATCTGATGTGCTGTATTCTCTGATCCAACGAATCCAATTCATAATCAATCGACGTATGAAGTCCATCTCTCGAAGTGGGGTATCAAGATTTGAAATAGGGCAAGGAAAACTCAAGTCTCCTCCACATATGAAGAGAATTTTTATTTTCAGTGATTATCTAACGGAAAAAACGTACAAACATGTCTCGATCACTGGGTGTGATCATCTTCAGTAAAACAAAAAGTCGTTGAAGGTTAAAAGCAGTCATATGAAAAAGGGGGACGATAAAATTATTCACAGAATGTACATTTTATAGATAGATAGATATATAGATAGCCATTTATTTCCAACGGATACAACACCCAATTACAGGAAATGTTAAATATTAATGTGATATATTTCAATTATAGAATCGAACAAAGTAAAAAAAAAGATTATACATTCAAGAGTTGTGATTCACTCATCTATGTGAATAATAAATGTTAATTTTAATTGATATCAGCTTATATATGAAGATTCACAATACATCTATATATATGCTCCCTTGAAGAGAAAAATATGTCACAGTTCTGATATATTTTGTTGAAATTTTGACACATTACTACAATTGGTAATTTTTGCAAGACATTCGTTCTATAGTTTTCATGATAGAAAGTTTTGTGGTATCTGGAATTAAACTGAGGCACTGAAAAATTGATTCGAGACAATAAATCCTCACATTTAACTTTGCCATTGACTATGTTGTAAAGAAATATGACACTCAGAAATATTCTACGTGCATTCAGGGATACACAATTGAAGTCATTCAGGAGAAGAGAGTAATCTGTACCCCTTTCAGGATATAATCCAGTTGTTCTGAAAGAAAAGTATTTCAAAAATCTCCTTCGAGAACGTTTCAAGTTGTGAATATGAATATGATACAGTGGGTACCATATTACTGTCCCATATTCTAATTTACTTCTAATGTAGCAGTAGTAGATGGATATCATTGTTGCAATATTTTGAAAGTCTCTGCCCTGTCGTTGAATTTAGGGGATAGGCCCCAAATTGACAGAAACAAAATTATCATCACAATGATTATAAAAAACAATCGATGTTGGTGAGACGCCACGTGATACGAGCAGAATATTACAAAATGCAATTTTTCAAAAATGTACATTCTATGAAGATTTTTATTGTTCCCCTTTTTCATATGACTGCTTTTAACCTTTAACGACTTTTCGTTACACTGGAGATGATCACAGCCTGTGATCGAAACATGTTTGTACTTTTTTTCCGTTAGATAATTACTGAAAATAAAAATTCCCTTCGTATGTGGAGAAGACTTAGAGTTTTCCTTCCCCTATTTCAATTCATAATCTATTGATGTCTTCAGGTGATTGCCTTGTGGCTATATAAAAAGTCCAGAAAGATGGCAATCAATTCTTCCTTCTAGAATGATAGATTTACTCTCAGATGGAGCTTGCCAATGAATTCAGTCACGACTTTCATAAATAACAAAATATAATTCAATGTTGTCCAATTTGAACAATCAAGCATTGGTGCTACTCATGGATCAATCTTCGGTCCACTTTGATCTTATTCAAAAAATCATACAGGGCGGTACCTTCATAGAACTCTCATACAGGTGACATCCCAGCCAACTTCTATATTTTAGTGTGAATAGTGAACCCAAATTCCACCTCTCATCAAGAGGTGTCAAAATTTTAATATTTGACTTCAATGCACTAACCTCCGAGTCATTTCCACTACGAAATAAGGAATATTGAGGAAGAAGAATCTGAATTTGCCCTTGTACGACATCGGAGTTGAATCAGTCTTCAAGTGAGACATATTTTAAATTTTTCAAGCCTTTTTTGCTGGTGTCAAATGGTAGTAGGGGATGATATTATCTTTTTTTATCAAGAGGACAAGGGAGAACATTGAGAATGTTAGTTCTGAAGATAAATAACGTTATTATTAGTTTGATAGCTTGCGTTTTCGTCTTTGTTATTATTTCATTCATGAATTATCAGAAACATTATATATTTGCATAGTTGAACAAAATATGATGAGAAAAAAATGAGTTTATAGCTTCCCATCATTTGGCTCCTTGAATAGACAGAAAAATCTTTGGTAAAACAAGTAACATAAAAGAGTAGCAAATATCATTCATAGACGGTTAATTGATTCACAAAAAGGAAAAAAGGTTCATCTTGAAAATGTACTCCCTCCTCTGAAGGAAGCGAGATTCTCATCACCCCTGAATTAGGTGGAGAAAAAAATTATTTTCTAGATATTTCCACACAACATGAAGCAAAATAAAAAGCAGTTTGTATACAATACTTGCCATAACAATGAAGTCTCCAAACCCAGACTAGCTTACCTGGCTCAGAGAAAACTACCCCTCCAGTGAGCCTGAGGACAAATTCCAGAGTTCTTCGACTTAGTCAAGATGAGTGAGTTTTATCGATACGTCAATTCATTCAGGGCAGATTAGATTGACTTTCACAAGAATGTTGTTCCACTAGCAATAGGTTTCGTTTGTGGGTTTGATGAGAGTACTGTTGTCGTAGTGAGTTTGAATTTGATGTTTTATAAAAATATACTATGAATGGTTAGCGGTTTGATTCAAGTTTCGCTTGGTATACAAATTAAGTAACAGTGATAGATAGACTTGCGACTATCTGATTGCTGATATTTTGATGCTTTTATTTCATAAAACTTCTGTTTTCGTTTGATATCAATTCGGAGGAGAAAAAACCAAAACTGATTCTCAAACTTACGGTGCTCTTCAAAACTATCCTTTAATACCTCGCGATATTTCCACTCTTCACAAGAAGAATTGATGTTTTTCGGGGTGCACCATCAAATCTGGGATGCGCTCCATTAGAATCAAAAAATAGTATGAGGAGTCAGATGGAACGGCAGGGAGACACTCAAATTCCGTATCATTATACTCATTTTTGTTAAACTATTAGACTATTAGAACTGGACCTGAATTATTCACACAGAAGGCTTATGAGCTGGTCAGAAACACACACTCAGAAAGGCGGAGTTACAGATTACTCTGTTTCCTATTACAATAATTACTTTAGTACAGCGTTGATGAACCTAACGTGGAAAAATCAGCGCCCTATTACTGAATGAATACAAAACGTAAAACAACTAGAGTGACCGACCAAAATTCAATGGTGAGTTAGGCATCTATGATAAAGCAACATTTTTTTATTAATTTTTTACATGCAGTTCTGCTTCCATAACTCTCACAAAAAAATGTTTTTGGTTATCCAGAACCTCTCATTCTTGAGATTTGGGGGAAGTTGTATGCGAATGAATGTTTTCTACATGAAGAGAAGAACAGTTGTCATTTGTCATCATTTTCCAGGAACTAAGTGCCAGCAGTTTCATTTTGATTGAAAAAAACTTTAAGACTTGTTTGAAATAATTCCAATTGAAAATGAATTCGAAACTAACTAGTTCGTTCAAATCGCCACCAACAAAGGGTTAACAAAACCATTGAAATTATAGTGAGTTTCGTTTGTTTGAAGATTCTTTAGATAAGATATAGCTGTGGAAAACCTAAGAACTATTGGTCCGATTCTCAAAAATGAACCAGTATTGGAGAAAAAATTGCACACAAGGTATCATAAGACTTCCCCTCTATGTACTTTTCGGGTTAGATTGAAAAACTGCCCTTTCAAACTTGTATAAATCCCAACATAAATTCTATTTTTTTTTCAGACTAAGATAAGTTGAAAACTCAAAAAAACTTTGAAGAGAGAACTTCTTTCAATGCGAAAAAAGTTATATACTTGTCGATCAATACCACCCCACATATATTTTTTTTTGAGAATGAAATTGATGATTTTATTCTTAAGCTGTGTTCGATTTTCAATATCCTGTTCTATCCCTTTTCTGATATTATCTGTAGATATGAATACTTATCAGTAATGTGTCTGTGACACACATAATTTCAACTGTGTGCATGTTATTTACCAGCGAGTTCTCTTTTATGTGATAAGTGTAATAAGTTTTCATGTTCATACATTTCTTCTGTTTGACATGTGAACGTTTGATGATGAATCATCTTCTATTTTATGCGAAAGTTAACGAGGGTGTTTTTTGTTTTTCGATCGCTCTGAACGCATAATAGGATTCAGGAGCTGGGGCATACCAAGCAAAACTGGCGCTTGTGATGATTCGACATGACAAGTAAGTACATGAATAGTCCGTATGCGTTTTGTACGAGTTTTTGGAACAATAGGAGTCAGGTCGAAGTATACTTTATTGTATATATTTCTCATTGACAAAGCATTAATTTATAAGGTAAAATAGAAATAAATGAGTCAAAAAAAATCGTATACAACATGTGTAAAAATGTTAATTAAATATAAATATATACAAACTCGAATAAAAAAAGTATATATTTCTTTTTTTTAGTTTGGGCTATATTTATTCGAAGGATGAGTCATTCCTGAGTGGAATAGTATGCTTTTTCAACTACAAGATTCTTTACCTCGTTTCTGAAAAGTTTATAGTTCTCGATTTTTTCTACTGTGGTGGAAGGTAATTGAATATTTCGATTCCATTGTAAATGATAGAATCTTCAACGAGTGAAGTATTTGGAATGGGGGGATCTATATTATTGTCATGTTGGCGAGTATTGTATGAAGTTATAAAAGATCTGCCAAGAGAAGATTTATTTTTCATTACCAAACAAACTGTCTCAAGATTGAATATTGGGGTAATTGTTAGAATACCATGTGCTTTGAATAAGGTTTTAGATGTATCTCTGTTTTGCAGATGTACTGCTCTTTTTTGAAGCACAAATATCATTTGTTAAAGCTCTTCAGAGCATAATCCCCAGAAAGCGATTGCATATCTGATATTATTATCGATCAGCGCAAAATATGCGGTTCTTGAATGGGAGTTTCCCAATTCTGAAGATATAATTCTCAAAGCGTGGCAACCTGAGGCTAGTTTCTTGCTCAGATTGATTGTATATATTTCAAACTTGGGTGAATCATCCATGTTGAGACCAAGGAAAGTATGGTTATGTTTACTCCCAATAATTTCATTGCCTAGCCTGAGTATGTTGATTTTACGAATATTAAATGATAATCTATTAGAGTCACCCCATTCTTTCATCTTGTTGATATCTTCAGAGATAATATCATATAATACATTTGTATTATTGATGTGCCATAGTACAGTAGTGTCATCTGAAAAGAGAGTGAATTTATTTGTGATATTCATTAGAGTCAAGTCATTGATATATAAAAAAAAATGAAGGTGGACCTAATATCGATACCTGAGGAACCCCACAATTATTAGGTTGTTCTGAAGAGTGTGTTTCTGCTCAAACTACGTGGCTACGATCTGTTAGATAAGATTCAAGCTGAAGTGATTTGTTTCTGAAACCATAAAGCTGTAGTTTTTTCAGTAATATTTCATGATTGACAGAATCGAAAGCTTTTCAAAGGTCACAGAAAACCTTATAGTTTTGAATGAGTCCCACACTCAATCGCGAAAAACAAAAAAACCGTTATGGTTTTGATTGAATCCCAAACTCAATCGCCGAGAAAAGCTTCGTGTGTATCCTAACTCCTCATCTCGACCGGAAGACACAGAGAAACATTTATGCATCTAACAATAACTCCAGCCCGCATGACTATCAAAACTCTCGCCGATTAATATTCCATCCCGCCTGTGAAAATAAGCATTTTCATTAAATTCCTTCTCCGAATAAAAATAAAGAGGGCTCGGCCGGACAGGTAGAAGTAAATCATCGAGAGATCCTCGAGATCCGATAACAATAGGTGAAACGTCAATCTTCTCAGCAGCGACAGTCAAAACAGTCCCACAGACCCACGTACTACCAGCCAGGCCGTATTTCATAATACATTTATCTGATGGTCGACGTCTCGAGTGTCGTCTTCGTTAGTTTTTTATTTCGTCGCTATCTCTAGTGACGATCATAATCTCGACACGTTTCGTTACCGAGAAACACTTCGAATGGTGGATTAGGTGGCCTTCTCGATTTGAAATAAAGGTTACAATCTCGGAATACAATCTGTTGTTTCAGGTATTGATGAATTTTCTTAATGGTTATTATCTTTGGGTTAGGCTAGAAATCCCGAAATTGTTCCTGGTTATGGCGAATTTCAGCTGGATAATGAAATAAAATTTTGACAATCTGAAGGATATGAAATGGGAAGTATCACTAACGTCCCGCTTTCAGGCAGTCTGTCTCGCTGTCCCCAGCGACTGTTAATTCAAAATGTATTTTCCTCCTCGAAATGCACGGGAAGTTGGACTTCGTAATATTTTATGGCATGCTTACCCTTAGCAGGTAGTACTTTACAAGAAGAATTTTGATTTATTGGTGTCCTACAACTGCAAAATAATTCTGACATTATAAGTACATGTACTGGTATTTTGAAATACTCAAATGAAGAAAATAAGGACAAGTGATAAACACAGTTGAGTGTCTCAGTAATCAAAGCTATTTTGATAAAGAAGATAAATATAAATGAATAATGTTCCACACTTATCTAAAATCAAGACCCGATATTTTGAAACAATTTTTTTCAGCCGACAAATACAAAAATACGACTTAGAAGCCACGCCACCACTGGGGATTAGTAAGTCGTGCCTACTTAACTATTTTGAGTCACTCTATTTTCTATATTAATAAACTTGTGAAACCCTAAAAAAATATTATATTATTCCAAAATGAAAATAAGTGGTCATAGTAGGTATCCACTAAACCAGTTTATTGCCCAAGATTCAATCAGTATGTCGGAATGTGAAATACTCATCAATGGAGTGCCTCAAGATTCTGTTTCGGATCCCTTTCTCATTCATAACATATTCATATAATTTAATTTTTTCATAGATACATGTGGTTGCATTGCTCCTGGAGATGATATTCACTACCTCGAGTTCCCTCAATAAAAGGGTATTATAATGATGATAGGAGTTCATTGTTCTGATTCGATCCTTACTGGAAATCAACCAATTCATCAAATTAATTTTCCATTTAAAGTGAGTTGCACATATATACATTCAAATGATTATTGTCGATGGGTGATTGAGTTAAAGAATGGAAATGCCCAGAGGAAAGTTTCCCTTCTGCATGGGCGAAAATATTACACGTTCTGTGATTGGCCGTTCAACACCAGTTTTCCAGTTAATGCCGCCAGTTGTGGAACTCTTTCCTATATCTCTGAATCAGCAATCAGTATTAATGTAGCACAGGAAAAAGCCGAAACTTGTCAGTCAATATATCATATGGAAAGAATGTAAAAAATTTGGGAGTTACTCCAGATGATAGGTTGAATTAATGTGGGCACCATGAGTAACTAGATCTGTGTGAAACTTTCCGAATACCTATTTCTGCTTAGAAAACCAAATGATATAACCAGAGAGGGAGAGAGAATTGCATTAGTTTTCAAAAAATAACAAGTTCTTGTTGACAGACGTTCCATTGGTTATATAAGAAATGATGAAAATAGTCATTGAAATCTTATCTATATGAAATAGTGTATGTATTGTGTATGTAAAGTATATACATTGTAGCAGAACAAATAGGTATCATAGGAATTGAAATGTTCTTAAAATATGTCACATTATAGCGGGATTTTTTTAATGAATCCTGCAATTTAAAAATGAGTGTCCATTGTACAATTCTTCCGAATAATAATAGGCCTTATCAATTTATCGCTCTATTTTTCCCTAAAGTAAACGAGTGGAGATTCTATTGTACATTCTTATTCCACTGTACATCAATGAATCTTTCACTGTCGTTGGCAGGGGAGGTCTGATCAAGTTAACTTGGCGTGTATAATAAGGCTTGTCCGACTTTCCGGCTCAATCGGTTCTGAATCACTAAGAACTAGTAATCAATCAGTGACTTGGATCTCTTGCAAAATATGTGTCACTACAACAACTGTCCCTCTACTTTCAAATGTTTATGATTCAGTTGCATTCAAAGATGAGACTTACTTTTTCAAGGATAAATAGTGAGATTATATTGAGAAATAATTGTTGAATGAATGTTCGCATACCTTATTATTAACAGCTCACTATGCTTTTTTTCATTCCCAGTTATCATACGGTACATTCTCCTAGAGCGAAAGTGCTCACTCTAATTAAGCGTTTTCGTTGCAGAAAAAAAGAATAAGTATCTCTGTGGCTGATATAGGGAATCGTAACCTCTATCTATATTCATCAGTTGTTACTGAAGGTTCATGAAATGTGAGATAATCTTGCCGTTAATTCCAACTTTCAGGGATCGAACACTAGCCAACTGAACTGAACTGCAAATATAGGTTTCAAACATCAAAAAAATTACTTCGAATATTACTCTGTATGTAACAATCTATTTCATTGTTACAACAATAATCCGTCCGTCAGATTTCCGAACGAAATCCTTATTTATACTAACTTTTTGCCTACCTGGTATTATACAAACTCAGCCGTTGTATTGTCAGTTCGCTATCTCTGCGCTCCTGCAAACTACAGAAAAAAAAAACTGGTATCGTATAGCAGGAATAGATGGCACGCATTTTTCATTCGTCGATATCGAAGGTGATTGATTAGGAGAAATATTTGGTTGTGAATCTTTTCTTTGGCAGTCCGAGTACCTATTTGACACTTTTATCTGAAATATTATTTCAGCCATTCTTGGGATTGATTGTGTTCATCTAAATGCATTTTGAGCTCTATTCACGTAGTGTTTTGATCTATTTGGAGTGATAAGGAGATCAGTATCTTCATTGAAGGATTTGTTTCGGGCCGTTAAATAGAACCAAGATTTCGTTTTGTTTTGAACGAAATTCAGCCATTTTTGATTTTGAAAAGGACCCTCTTCCTGAGGTATGTAACTCTTCCACAAAAGAAGACAGAAGTCTCACTTCAATTCTCATTCTCATTACTTTTTTTTTCTAATACACTTTTCGACATCCAGGGTTTTATGATTTAGTATTGCTAAAATACTACGTTCTCACCGTGACAACTTTTTGTGTGAGCTGTATCAAATTTCACATTAGGATCTGATGTGATTTTTTTTGAGGACCCGCTCATGCTGGTGCTTTTTTGCCGGGGATAACCAGTGAGGTCATACAGTTATATTTGATTCCACAACAGATGCCAACTGAACAGATAAGCCTTAGACTAGGATTTCAATTGGGATTTTTTTTATGTCTCTTATTTATTAACTCGTTTGAAAGAGATATAACATTTTTTTCATATACTTATATATCTGTCTTTTGCCAACTGAGTAGAATATAGAACTTTTTTTACTTGATTTATAAACCAGAGGAGAGCGGAGAAACTTCGAAGTTCAGATTCAAATTGGAAATATTTGTCGCACACTATTTACCTGGCTTATAGGTGACATTATTTGAATATGATATATTTATAAAAATGTGTATGTGTTCTGTGAACTCCCACATGCGCATGTTCGGTACCAAACTCTTGAACTCAACATTTGAGCAGCATTCTGCAATTATTCAAATTCTCTTGCCAATACATAAGCTTTGCGATTGAACGATTAGTATTATTATTGTTTCTAGCATCAATAATATACCCGTATCCCATCTGAAAATCTTGTTTCAAATAAATAAAGTTTCAAATTGCTCTATTCCTCATTAAGCCTGTTTTAATTGAATCGCCTAATTTATCATTTCAGTTAAAAGACGAATAATATCGCGATTTTTACCGTAGAAGTAATTCTCCTTTTTTTTGTTACTGAGTAGGCCCCAAAGGACCTGGGAGTTTGCCAGTTCGAGCTGCATTAGAGCTGGTGGCGCCCTAAATTGAATTTGACCAACTACCCACCCCAAACTCACGACTGATAGCAGTGCATAACCCTGTGGTTCTCATTTTTTTTTGCGAGTGCGTACTATGCATCTACTCTGAGTGAAAGAAAACAGCTTTAGATACATTTGAAAGAAAGGCATGTATAATATGTTACCAAACTGGGCCGGAAGAAAGCAAAGAAAAGCAGTAAAAAAATCCTAAGTTCAACAGGAGGGGTTTAAAAGGCTTCATGGAATTCCTGTGACTGATAGAGAATACACCAGCCGCAGAGAGATTTCGATATTGAAAAAGTTCAATAAATCAAAATCGCCATTTTCGAAGCTCATTCAAGCAGCCAAGAAAAACACCGCCACATCCGTATCCGTTACCCGACCATTTTTCCATAAACTTCAACAGGGAACTTTTGATTTGCAGCCGAAAACTTTCTTTTCGCCGCCGTGGCTAAAGACCCCTCGACTCTACCAACAAATTTCCCTTTAATTCCGTGAGTGGCCGTAAGAAAACTGAAGAAAAACTTTTCCAATAAACAACACTCGACAGAAGAAGAAGGCTTAGACATCCGGGTCGCTGCTACCCTTCATAACATCTATATCAATTGTTTGCAAACTCTGGAGAAAGAAAGCCAACTCACGACACAGTCAGACGAGTATTATGTGGTGGATTTATGGGAATTTATGGCGTCTTTAGAGACAGATCGTAAGTATATTATTGCGGCGAACTGGGGAATGTTTCACATTCTTGTTAGAGGAGAAAGTTCGGTTCGAACGGACGGGCAAAAGTGTGGGTGAGAGTGAATGTAGCCCTTGGCAGCGTTAGAAATGCAATTACATTTATGGAGTGAAACCGTGTTAGATGGACGCCCGTTCACTGACAAAGTTCTTAGGTGATAAAAATTGGAAAATTATAAGCTTCGGCGAAATTGCTGCATTTACTTTAAATGATTTGAGAACTTCACAACAATTTTCATTTATATTTAGGGTTTAACGAAAGGAAAAACTTTGTAATACGCAAACATCATCACGTGACATAAGGGAGAGAAGATACAAATTCTCACGCACTTTGAATTTTTGGAGAAAAATCCACCCTAGACAAGGGATTCAAACCTTTGGCCATTATGTTGAAAAACGACACTCAAAGGGAGAAGTTCGATAGATCTTCATATTCACGGAACACCTGCATTAATTGTTGAGGTATCAGAAGAAAACCCGTAGACAACTACATATATAGATCTATCAGACAACTCTTCTGGTAGGTTTGTTCTTCAAGCTATGTGCCTGTTGTAATCATTGGGGCTTGAATTTGGATGAAAGTTTTTATAATATTATCAGCCTCGTGTTTTCCAATATTTGATAATATATCTTACTCTGGTTTCGCGTTTCTGAGAATGATCAAATGCATAGTTGCAACGTCAACATTGAATTTCTGGCTTATTCAACCTCTACCAACTATTAATACACTTGATAGAAACATTTTTTCGTTTCAAACGTTTGGAATAAAAATAATATGTATAACTCGGAAAAAAGTGTTTTATACATGATGGTATTCACCCTAAATGGGATGTGAAAAGTAATATATTTTAACTTCTTCCCTCAAGACCCCAATTCTCTTTAATAACTCAAGCCGCTCAGTATTCAAAGATGAAACGTATCACTTCATCAGCCATTTTCCTAAGTACAACATTGGTCGCACTGTCGCTCATCAGTGCCAGTCCATTTTTATTGGTCAAAATGCCGTAAACATTTCAGTTAGTATTAGCAAGAGGAGTAGTTGTTTTCTGACAGGTGCCAGCAAAATTCTAATGTGAAGGTCATATCGTTAAGAGCAAATGCAGGATTTTCTTCTGTGAAGAAATCTGCACAGCATCGGTCGGATATAATGCAATGCCCTTCGTAGTATTAGCCAGGGGAGTAGTTGTTTTCTGGCAGGTGCCAGCCAAATCCTACGGTGTAGTTAGTTTGAGACTGGCCTGAACGAATTATTCAATGCATATTTTCAACCTTTACGTAAATATTAGCTATTTACCAATATTGGCTTTTTGGGAGCTTCATGAAGTTCGTCTATTGCAATGCCTACTTCAAACACAAAATGTAATGAAATTCATCTGGCAAATATTAATTTTGTGTACATTGGGAACATTATTAAGGTTCATGGTTACAGTACAATTATTGAAAGATATTGGATGTATTTCGATATCATATGAAATTGTAATATTTTCATTTGTTGAAATTATGTTACTGCAACTTGCGTTACTATCAGGTGAAATAGCGGAGGATATTCTAGATGAGGTGAGTTTTTTGATTCTCAAGTGAATGTCAACATAACGTTCTGCTACTGAAGCCGATTGCCAGCCACCATACCTCTTCACATCCAATAGATCCCCGCCAGCATCGACTGAAATATTTGCCGAAGATCTGCGAAAACAGTGTCCTGTATAGCTATAAGGATTTTCTAGTTTAAGAAATTCTGCAATATTTTTTGGTATACTGCCTAATTTGTTCATCCCAACGTGTTGTTTGGTGCATTTTCCATTTATATATTTGAAAAAAAAGGGGAATTTTCTTCCAGTATTTTCTTGAGTATAGTGTAATATTTTATTATTATAGAATAAAATTGTTCAGAGATAATAAAAGAACTTTGAATTTTTTTATTTGGAATTTTAATAATGGAGTATTTTTCTGTGTCCTCAAATTCTTCAATTTTCATATTTTCCAGTTTATGTTTTCGGAATGCATCAGTTACGCCAATTATAAGAAGAGTCTAAAAATAAAAATAGCTGTGAGAGAGGAAAATAGTATGGGTGGACATATTTTACCTTCATAAACAAGTACTGATTGTCAGGAGCCGTTTCGAGGAAATCTTGAATATTTTTGTCCGTAAAAATTTTAGACTTTTTGCTCCTAAAGCCATCTGATTTTTTTTAATAGCGCTGTAAACTTGGGATAGGTTTCTATATTTATATTCTTTTTTAATGTATGAAGTTGATCCGAGCGCTGAATTGAAGGCCCATATAGAGGTAGGTTTCATTTTCTGATTGTTGTTGAAAATATGCTATCAAAATATTTTCGGAAAAAGAATTCACCTTTTGTTTCAGTCTCCAGTCCATGAATCTACTATAACAATTTTCATAGCGTTCGCGCAATTTACTTGCCAGTAAATCATTAGTTGCCATTTCTGTCATTGCCATGAAGTGGGGAGTTAAATTTTCGTTTTCACCATCACGTGACATATTCTTTTTTGAAAAATATGTATCTTATAATTATTAAAACCAAATAACCTTTTTGTTTTTCAAATAGTTTGTTTGTATCGTTTACATTTTGACAGTTGCTATGAGTACGGTTTTGATGAGAATTATTTCAAACTGTGCGTTTTAATCACGAAAACTGCGATTTGTTCATAGTGCGTAAGGAGATATTTATACTTTGTTCAACCATCCATTGCCGTTACGTCATAATCGGTGACGTATTCTGCTGTTTTACGTTTGTCTTATATTAGTTGAATGTTATTTTACACTCAACCTCAAAATTATTATTAGTATGTACCTGCAGAATACATCGCATGCACTCGTGTTCTTATTGCATGTTGATCTATGATATAAATCGATGATCCTCGAGCAGAAACATGTCCGGCATGAACTTTGATTTCGTAGTCTTTATCTGTTTTCATTCCAATAGTGGCTAGTTTTTGAACAGTTCAAATAGATATTTCTACAGCATCAGCAACACGCTCTAGAATTTAATAAAATCAAAACAATATAAACTTACATTTTGCATAACATAGGTAGATACATAACGTTGTTTACTGCATTTAACGGTAAAAGCACCTCTTTCTCTTGAAAAGTAGTCAATCAACTGTGAAATTACGCTTTGCTCTTTCTCATTATACCGGAAAGGCATTTTGACAATGAAAAATACACTGAAAAGGGCGAAAATGACCAAAAATACTGAACGAATCAAACTATGACAACTGAACTGTCAAAAATAACGAATAAAATTCACATCGACATTAGATATACGTTAATAACGTCATAATTCTGTCTCATCTATTTCATGAATGAGAGATAAAGTTGGACAACGTATGACGTAACGGCAAAGGATGGCTGAACAAAGTATACTGAGGCTTCTATCCTATAAGTGAAGAACAGAAGTTTGTCACCTGTCCTTTCAACGCTTGTTTCTACGGTTCTGATATTCGTGACCAATTAACTATTGAACTTCAAATTTTCATCCTAGTACTGGAACCAGAATTGGCGCGGTCATCTCAAATTTAAGTTAATTAGGTTTGTCAGATGAAGATATTGTGGAATTGAAAAGTTACTGAAAAATCAAACTCATTCAAATATTATAATAGCAAGAATACTTTTTTGCATAACCACATTTTTTGCTGCAGGTACCTATCAAATAAAATTCCCAGGTACCTTAAAAGGTTTCAAACTTTTGAAAGAGTAAACGGACAGAAACGTAAAACATTTTTCCCAAAAATTCTTGCGATCGGTAGAAACAGTTGCGTTCCAGTCCACCTTACGCTAATGGCATTGGTATCAACAATTTCACGATAATACCATTGAATACTGAACATGCCTTCTCGAGTATAAAACTCCCAATCGTTGAATCTTTGTCTCCGGTGAAATTCCAAACAATTGTTTCTCCAATCCAACCTTCATAAATAAACCAGTCATCCTCAAACAAAACAAACAGTGATTTGCCACAAAGCAGATGTGTCAGAAGTGGGGCCAATATTTATCTTGGGAACAGCCACACGCGTTGACCGTGACAGAGAAGAAATTAACGGTTACGGACGCTTTTCAAGTACATAATAGGTGGTGGTCAGGACAGCCTTGCCGTGAGAGATTCTCGGTGCTGAACTACCGTTTTCCTTCTTTAAGTTAACTCCCGAGGCTTAACAATCTCGAATATGTGAGATATTTGCTGAAATGTTAGTTTGGAAAGTTGCCAAGAAAACGAAAGACATGATTCTCAATAATGATTTGAAGAAAGACAATTGTAAAATCTTTTTTTGAAAGTTTCAAGTCTGGAACAGCTTTCTCGCCAAGGAATTTTATCGATTGGCAGTTCTGTTATGACATGAATCACAAAAACAGTTCGGCAAGACTCCAGTTCCACAAAAGAGAATACTCATCAGGTCAACCGCGATATGTCTATAAGTTCTTGATAATTACCCCAGTATAGAAATCAAAACTTCAAACAGTTCAATATTTTGCACAGGGATCATTTTCCGAAAGGACTTGTGTCTATAACCAAAAAAATAATTCGTTACACTTCATTTTCTCCACAAAAACGCTCAAGCTTGTTGTATATATTATTTATTTTTTCGTTTTCATGGTAATATATATATATATATATATATATATATATATAATGGCAAAAACTTTTGTTTTTGGCTACAAGTGAAGAACACGAAAATCCTAGAAGTACAGAAATCATATTATACTCGAACTTAATAGTTAATCGAGCCATTGGGAATGGAAAATGCTAGGAATGAACCTACTGGAAAAATGAATCGGTACTGTGAAGGTGAATGCTGCAGATGGAAATTTTATTCATTAAGTGAATATTGAAAATGTATAGCTTTTTTCTAGATTGGGGCCCAGTACTGGCCGCATAACTAATCAAGATTGAGAGGCAGAAAGTCCTTTGGAGTAAGTACTCAGAAATTTATTCGGACTAGTTGATACAGTATCTCATGTAGAAATACGTGATGATAATGGGCATATTCCCCAATTTCATAGGCTGAAGTATGAAATCATTATATT